>CAUYQG010166187.1:0-21435 GCA_963574415.1 Tarsius wallacei
CCCATAGTTTCCCACCACTGTCAATCCTTCTCTTATAGTATTACGATAGTTGTTCAATGGAGATTGAAAAGTAAAACTTGTCTTCAGGGTTTCTAAAAATCTGTGACTTGGGAAATTCTTACCTTTCCCCCTAAATATATGATTAATTCCACTCAGAAGAGTAGTGCATATAAGTACAGGGTTCAGGAGGGTATTATAAGGGTGGAAGTATGTGACTGACCTATACTAGATTAAATAGAAAAGGTTAGAACATTTCAACTACCTCCTGACGTTAATTTGATTTTCAAATGGGACAACTGTGTTTTAAAAGCTTTCTGTCAATAAAACCCCTATTGATACTTGCTCAATGAGATTTAGGTAGAACTAATGAAACATGTTTGTAAATTATGTTGAAGATGATGAATAACTTCTAGTTTTAATGCTTCATTTGAAGATTTCAAAGTACTTTCAGGTATAAAAAAAATTACTGTTCTTGAGAGGGAAACTGAGACTTAAAAGAAGTACGAAATTCCTTAGGCCACAAAATGGTATCCTTTCACTTTAAACATATAGTTTGTGTTTTATTTCACCTTAAAATTAGTGAAAAGAATGTAAATTAGCATTTCCTGACTGCTCCCATTGCACAAGATATTGTCAGGAAAAGAGAAGTAAATGTGATCCTAAACCTGTTCTTAAGAAGTTAAAACGTGACACTTTTGGTACCTTGTGCTAAGTATTATTTATAGAAGAAAACACAGTGGCAGAAATAATACAGTGAATGAACTGTTTAATCCTGTCAAGATCAAGAGTGACAGCATCAACTTCTTAAAGAAAGAATAATTTGAACTGGAATTTTTGGAAACAATGGGAATCTTCTAGGATTGGAGAAAGCAAAGTGCACAAATGGGAGCATGTTGCAGAATGAAGCTTTCTGAGAACTAGCAGCAGAATGAAACTGCTGGATGCTGTGGTGTGAGCAAGTGGGAGTCACAGGCAGTGAGGCTGGGGAATGGTTGGCAGGAATCAGGGCATGAGAAATGTACAATGTCATGCTTTGGAATTTTGACAGTATACATAGATAATGGTGAACTCTTTGAAGGAGAAGGAAGTATAAACAATTCTGTATTTTATAAAGTTGTTTCAGTCAGCTTAGGCTAAGCTATGCCGTGACAACAAATAACCCGAGAATCTGAATAACTTAGTATTTTAAAAGCATTTATTGCTTATATCACATACTCATTTGGGTCATGCGTACCACTATCTATGTCATCCTTTCTCTGAAACCCCAGCTGACAAAGCACTTCTGGGCACTATTAGCTTGGAAACAGAGGGGAAAAAGAGACATTGAAAACCATAGCATGTACCCAAAGCTTCTTTTAGAAACCACATATTTTACTTTTGTCTACATTTTGTTGACCAAAACAAATCTTGAGAACTTAGATGTATAATCCTTACTCAGGGACAATCATACTAAAGAGGAGCAGCAAATATCATAAGCAAGAATTCTGTGTACCATAGAAGACCATGCTAGGTCATATTACATGTATAGGAGAACCTTGCTAATAATTAGAAAATAATATAAGGTAAAGACAACTGTGAATTAAGCATTGTGTTGTACATTATAGATCTGAAACTTTCAAGTATATTCAGAAGTATAAAACACACAAAAACATATGGCACAACAAGATTTGCTTGGTGAGAGATAATTTATAATCATTATCATATTATTACTGCTGATAATCACAACTTACTCTGTGATATGACTGATTATTGTTTCATTGACAATGCAGATATATGCAATGTCACAAGTGTTATCCTCATTTTACAGAGGAGTAAGTTGATGTTCAATTATGCCCACGAAGTTGTCCCAAGTTACAGTTACTAAAAGACAGACCTGAACTCAAACATAAGCAGCTCCGCCTTCAAAATTAGTATTTTAGCTAAGTGGAAAAACTTTACCTTAAGGAATTTAACCTCTGCTCTGACAACATTATCCACACAGTGACTTGCTTAACATCTCTTTTTCTAGGAAAATCTGTAGATAAGTATTAGCTTTTCTCTGTCATACTTATCACAAATTCTGAATCAGTGTGGTCTAAGATAAGGGTTTACATTTGGTACAATGAAAATGGAAACTCATACTTTTTCAATTGCATAACTATTTTAAGATCAGCTATTAAATTATTTTTACCAACCAATGAAGGTTTCTAATATGCATTTATCATAAAATAATTCATTGAAGTCCCATATATAATACTATATTTGTAGGTTTTATTATAAAATACTAGCTTCTCTTTGTTTTTAATCAGCATTTTGTCAGGTCTCTGGTATATGTGCTTTGTCAAAAAATACTCTTGACAAAATGAATCTGAACATTCCTAGAACATACTTCACCTGATGTAAGTTATCTGCCAAGGCTGCAATTGCTTTATAAAGATTTACTCTAAAAAGTTAAAAAGAGAAAAATCAGTCATACCATCTCTTTATAAGAAACCACATAGACTTTGATTCATCATTCTCTGACATCTGACTGAAAAAGAAGCACAATGAAGGGAGGCAGAAGAAAAAGCACAATGATCAGTATACTAGAGATAAACATTCTAATTCTGCATTTACCTCTAAGTCATTGTGTGACCAGACAACTAATGTTCCTGTGTTATATGTGTAAGAGAGGCATCAAATAGATGACCCCAGGTCTCTCTTATAGTTTGAATATTCTGGTAATTTAACAAGCCTACATATCTCTTCCTAAAGTACGTCATATATCTATCAAATTAGTTTTTGTTCAGTGGCTACTTAATGTCAGGCCCTATGAAGATCCCATGAAGAGAAAGCTAAAAAGGCATGAGCAGCCATGGTCATTGCCCTCAAAGGCAATGACCATCACAAAGAGGTAAGTCAGGAAAGTAATGCTCTTGGCAGAGCAGAAATGCAATGCTGGAGTATGCAAGAGAACAGAGAGGGCTACAGAAGAGGCTTTATATTGAGGTCAAAATTTGCTACATCTAAGCTAAGTTTTTCTATGTGCCGTTTTAGTCTTTATCTGTTCTCCTTCATGTTCAACATTCCTTCTTCTCATGATTCCTGTGTGCTTTGTACATAGTGACATACGTACATAACTGTTATTCCCATCTAAATACGAAGACACTGAAGCTCAGAGACTCAGTTGTTCAAAGAATCATGAATGTCAAGTAGGGACATACCCTTTGAGGCACCATTATCTGACCCCAAAGTTGTTGCTTTGATTCCCCATGCAAGCTTTGTGAGTATGTGCATTTTCAATACTTTATGAATTATTATTCCTCTGTGTCGTTGATTTTCTTATAACATTTCTAAAGAATCTCATTGCAGTTTATCTCTAGTGACTGGATGAGATCAGCTAGCCATTTTTTTTTTTTTGTAAGATTCAGTCTCCTGTTTGTTAAGGAATTGCCACAACTCTTTAGATTGGAAGGGCTTGGTTGGAAGAAGGAGGCATTGATAACCCTCAAAGGAGTTACAGGGAAGCTTACAGGAAGTACTTTCCTTTTTCATTCAGATCACTGAAGGAAAGGTTTCAGAAAAGAAACAACTGGTTCCCTTTTGGCATTTTTACTCCTGGATTAATTTTACCAAATGAATGAACAACAGTCACACTTCCAGGCCACTTAACAAAAGCCCCTTCAAGTGCAAAAGAAAATGATTCCTTGAAAGGCCAGAGGAAAAAAAGTGTTAAAAAAAAAAAAGAGGTTGAGTGTTAAAAGATGCCTATCTCAAAAGTTCTCTTCAGATTCATCAGCTATACTACCTGGACCATGAAGTAGTAGCTCTGGTCAGATGGAAAAAATATATAATGTAAAGACAAATATAAGTTTAGCCCTCCAAAACCTATTTCAATGGTTCACAAATCCTAAAAAGTCCTTGTACTTAGTTACTTCAGATAGGCATGGTCAACCCTTTTAATTTCTTTTAATGCTCTTGGGTTTCTATGTCTAGGACTTTTGCTGATGATGAGGTGAGGAGGTTTTGCTGGAAGCTTCTTAGCCACCAGGTCTCTGCCTTCCCTATGTATATATGTAGGAAGATTGGAGCTGTGAAAGACTACATTCTTGTTGTTCAGTCATTGCCATGTCAGTCCCCAGAACCACTTGAAGTCTCTCTGGAACAGAGGAAATTCAAAGTCAAGTATGGAGTGCCTACAACATGGCCCAGAGCTTGATTTTATTGACCTGAAGCAAAAGCTTCATTTAGCACTTTTTAAAGCAACTAAATCTATTGTTCCTCTTAAAGCCTCCCATTAAACGATCAATAAGAATATTGTGAAGTGTATATTAAAAAAATTACAGCTACTATTTTTCAGTGCTTACTATGTGCCTGACACAGTACTACACAGTTTACAAATTTAGTTGTCCCCAATCTCTGAGTTTTAGCTGGCATATTTCCCATTTTTTGTTTATTTTTCAAATAAGATAACAGAAACTTAAAAAAAAAAAAAAGTTGTTATCCCAAAGTCAAAGAGATAAAAAAAAAGTTAGGGGTTGAACTTGACTTTCCAATTTCAAACCATTGCATTATCCAATATGTCTGCCTTGGCCCACATGGTAACTATCACATGATTCAGGGACCATTCAAGGATAAATGTGTCTTTGGATTTAAAAATCAACTCATTTACTTCATGGGTAGGAAAATAGATGCCCCAAAATAATCAGTGGCTTGATAGAGCACTGGGTATGCTGAGAGACATCTTGGGCCTAACACTTATTGTCTTGTGACCTTGGAAATGCAACTTAGTAACTTTGAACCTCAGTTTTCTTATTTGTAGATGGGATCTTAGGATCATTCTACCTCAAGATGCGTTCATCTCACCTAGTTTCAGGTCTAATTCCTTCTTTTTCTCTTTAGTAGTTGTCTCACTTATAATTTAACTGTTCAGTAGATTATTTCACAACAAAAGCATTGTCTTCAGGACATAATGCTTTCTTTTGTAGAAAGAATGTGATTGTCACCATTTAAACCTGTTTAAGATGGAAGTTTTAATTACTTATATATTTTTTGAAAACTTCTCCAGGATGCAAAGCCTTATTTATGTTTTTTCCTCAGTGGAAAATAAACTAATGTTCATAATATTATAAATACATATTTTCCCTAGACATTGTTATAGTTATTAAATACAGAATATCATTTAGCCCCCATAGTTAATACACAACAATGTAATATTATCCCCAACTAAAAGTTAAGAAAGGTGAAGTTCAGCATGTCATAGGTCTTAAATTTTTATAATTTCTAAGTGACAAAACTGGGATTCAGACACAGGTGTATTTTAATTTATAAATTTATGGCTTTTCCTACTGTCTTAGTTTTAGTCCTAGTGCTTATCATGGGGCAGTTGGATGGAAAACAGGAAAAGCTGAATGGGACCACAAGATGAGCCCAAGTTGAACCTGACTGGTCTTCATTTAACAATGAGTGATGCTTTTCGTACAACTGTTTTACTAGAGTTAAAGTGCCTCAGGTGCACTCAAATAATGTTACAATTTTTCCCTCCTATTTCTGTAGGGTTCAGAAAGACAAAGTAGTAACTTACTGCCTCACATAAGATGAATTCCATATTTTCTTGGCAGTGAAGTCAATGTTTTCTTGTATTATGTTCTTTTGAACATTAAAATTTATCTTAAACATTGCAATTCAAATGGTATAAGCTTTCCTTTACTAAAAACAATCTTAGCTTTAAAAACTTAAAACATATCAGAACAGTTCTTACATATTCATAAATTAGTTGTTTCTTTTCATTACTGTAAAATAGGAACAATATACACCTCACTGTAGGTTTAAATGATCCATCCATCCTCTCAGTAAGAACTTTTCACACATCAAGTCTGTTGTTCAAGAATATTTCATTCTGATTGTGGAAGAACTTTGCCAACGTAAACACCAATATTTATAGGCTAACTGAATCTGCATCATCATTTACTATCAAGTACTTTTTGTATTTGAGCTCAGTGATATTTGAACCACAAACTTAAACATATGTCTATTATATTGATATTTTCATTAAAAACAATGGGCATTTATTTAATTAAGAAATTAATAGCAGCCGGGCTTGGTGGCTCAGCCTGTAATCCCGCGCCTTGGGAGGCTTAGGTGAGTGGATTACCTGAGCCCGTGGGTTCGAGATCCGCCTGGGCAACTTGGAGAGACCTCATCTCTACAATAAATAAAAAAAATTATCCGGATGTGGCAGTGCGCGCCTGTAGTTCCAGCTACTTGGAAGGCGGAGGCGGAAGGATCGCCGGAGCCACAGGTCGAGGCTGCGGTGGCCGGGAGTGGCCACTGCACTCCAGACTGGGCGACAGTAAGACTCCAGCACAAAAAAAAAAAAAAAAGAAAAAAGAAATTAATAGCTAAAAACAACTTGAAAGTAGCCTCACATAGTGCTGGTAGAGAAGACAAGCGATTTTTTAAAACAGTGTGGGTATAATATATAAAAGCAAATTTTCAAAAGTCTTCTGGTACATATACAGATTTACTAAAATATATGTATGTGTGTGTTTATATATATATGAAAGACCTCAGCTTGACAAACATAGTCACCTTTCAAGTAGAAAAAAGGCTTTGGCTGTTCTATTTATAGAAGTGTCCACAGAGCTCCTAAAAAAGGCTTGATGACAATTAACTTAGTAAAATACTTTTAATATTGGGTATAAATAATTTTATTTTAAACAATTTTTAAATACTTGAATAAATTTAATATTTGTTCGCAGTTTTAAAAGCTTATTAAAAATCTACATACCTGGGAATGATAATAATGGCTGGCAGTCTTGACAATTTGGTTGGGGTACCTCCCAATGTCAGAGTGTGTGTGTGTGTGTGTGTGTGTGTGTGTGTGTGTGTGTGTGTGTGTGTGTGTTTGTGTCTGTGTGTCTGTGTCTGTGTGTGTAGTCCAGTTACCCAAAGGGAAATCCTCTAGTCTCCTGCATGGGATGCTCGAACCTTAGTTGCCAGGTTTCTGTGAGTTGAGATGTGGATGGGGCTGAGTGCAGGTTCAGTACTTGAGCCCCACAGCTTCCTATGTTAAATCTCATTCACTTCTGTCTTCTCTGAGACTTAGCTCCTATATCCATACTGCTGCCCTATCTCCTAAATGCTCAAGTGAATACCCCATAATAGTGAAATAATAATGAAATAAACATTAACATTTATTTATCAATGATGCTGTTAGGCACTTTGCTAGACATTTCACATGGAGTATTAGATACGACCTTAGTGACACCTGTATTGCTGGTGTTATTATCTTCATTTCCTAGAGTGAGAAACTAATTTGTCCCAAATCATACTACTTATAGGTGGTGTAGCCAGCAATTGCTTTTAAGCCTAACTCTGAAGTTAATATTCTTTGATTAGACAAGAATTAAAAAAAAACAACTGTGTAAATTTGTATCATGCATGCAACCCTTGGTCCAGATGGTAATGTGTAGTTTTACGGACAAAAGTATCTGGGTACTTCATTACATATGAACTTATTTCATGCACTAAATTTACCACCACAAACCCTGCTTAACATTCAATATCTTTTTTAAAAAATTTTTTTAACCTTTAATTTTTTTTTTTTTTTGAGTTGGAGTCTCACTCTGTCACTCAGACTGGAGTGCAGTGGCTGTTCCTGGCCACCACAGCCTCGACCTGCTGGGCTCTGGTGATCCTTCCACCTCAGCCTTCCAAGTAGCCAGAACTACAGGCGCACGCTACCACGCCCGGCTAATTTTTGATTTATTGTGGAGATGAGGTCTCGCCAAGTTGCCCAGGCAGGTCTTGAACCCGCGGGCTCAGGCAATCCACTCACCTCAGCCTCCCAAGCGTGGGATTACAGGCTGAGCCACCGAGCCCAGCTAACTTTTAATTTTTTTTATTTTAAAGATGTGGGATACAATTCAGGGTTAGGTATACAAATGTTCATTATGCAGGTACACTTGTTGATGAGATGTGCCCCCCACCAGGCAGAGTCCCACTACTGCCAATCCCGCTTCCCTGCACCCCCCTGGCAGTTTCCCACTACTGCCAATCCTTTTCTTATAGTATTGCAATAATTGTTCAAGTTCCGCTTATGAGTGAGAACATGTGATACTCAGTTCTTTATTTCTGTGAAAGATCACTCAATTATATAGACTCTAAGTCCTTCCAGGTTGCTACAAAGTTCATGATTTTGTTCTTTATGGCTGAGTAATATTCCATCATGTATATGTACCACATTTTTTTAATCCAGTCTTCTTTTGATGGGCAGCACAGTTGATTCCATGTTCTTGCTACTGTGAGAAATACTGCGATAAACATACGTGGGCAGGTATCTTTTTTATAAAGTGATTTAAGTTCTTCTGGATATATTCCCAGTAGGGGGATTGCAGGATCTTATGGAAGGTGATTTTCAGATCTTTTAGGAATTGCCACACAGTTTTCCACAGTTGCTGTACTAGTCTACACTCCCACCAACAGTGTAGAAGTGTTTCCTTTTCACTACATCCTCTCCAACATCTGTATTTTTTTAGTTATTGATGATAGCCATCCTGACTGGAGGTAGGTGGTATCCCAGTGTTGTTTTAGTTTGCATTTCTTTGATGACTAATGAGGCTGAGCATTTTTTCAACATTCAACATCTTCCTGCCTCTGCGTCACATTTTGGTAGTTTTCTCAATATTTTAAAACTCTTTCATTACATTATATCCATTTTAGTGACTTGTTTTCAGTGAAATTTGATGTTACTATTGTAATTTTTTTCGAGCATCATGAGCCACACCCATATAAAACAGAACTTAATCAATAAAGATTTCATGTGTTTCGATTGCTCCACTGATCAGCCATTCTCCTGTTTCTCTTTCTTTCCTGGGAGCTTCCCTATTACCTGAGACACATACTATTAAAATTAGGTCAATTAATAATCATACAATGGCCTCCAAGTCTTCAAGTAAAAAGAAGAATCGCTTGTCTCTCACCTTAAAAAAAAAAAAACTAGAAATAATGAAGCTTAGTGAAGAAGGCATATTGAAAGCCAATATAGGCTGAAAGCTAAGCCTCTTGTGCCAACTGGTTAGCCAAGTTGTGAATGCAAAGGAAAAGTTCTTTAAGGGAATTTATTTATTTATCTTTATTTTTATTTGTTTATTTTTTTTTATTTGGAGTCTCACTCCGTCACCCAGACTGGAGCGCAGTGGCCGCTCCCGGCCACTGCAGCCTCGACCTGCTGGGCTCCGGCGATCCTTCCACCTCAGCCTTCCAAGTAGCTGGAACTACAGGCGCGCGCTACCAAGCCCGGCTGATTTTTGATTTATTGTAGAGATGAGGTCTCGCCAAGTTGCCCAGACGGATCTCGAACCCGCGGGCTCAGGCAATCCACTCACCTCAGCCTCCCAAGGCATGGGATTACAGGCTGAGCCACAAAGCCCGGCTCTTTAAGGGAATTTAAAGTGCTACTTCAGTGAACACATGAATGATCAGAAACAAAAACACCTTTATGGCTGATATTGAGAAATTTTTAATGGTCTGGATAGATCAGACCACTCACAAAAATCCCTTAAGCCAAAGCCAAATCTAACACAAGGTTGCAACTCTCTTCAATTGTCCGAAGACTGAGAGATGTGAGGAAGCAATAGAAGAAAAGTTTGAAGCTAGAAGAGGCTGATTCATGATATTTAATGAAATAAATCATCTCTATAACACACAAGTATAAGGTGAAGGAGAAAGTGCTGATTGAGAGGGTATAGCAAGTTACCTGTTACCCAGAAGATCTATTGAAAACAGTTGATATAGGTGGTTACACTGAACAACTAATTTTAAATAAAGACAAAATAGCCTTCTGTTGGAAGAAAATGATATCTAGAACTTTTATAGCCAGAAAAGACAAGTCAAGGACTGCCTTCAAAGTTTCAAGGAACAGGCTGAATTTATCGGTCAGGGCTAATGCAGTTGTTGACTTTATGTTAAAACTATTGCTCATTCATCATCTGAACATTCCAAGGCCCTTGACAATTATTCCACATATACTCTGCCTGTGCTCTATAAACAGAACAACAAAATCTGGAAGATAACGCATTTGATTATAACGTGGTTTATTAAGCCGGGATCGATGGCTCAGCCTGTAATCCCGCGCCTTGGGAGGCTGAGGTGAGTGGATTGCCTGAGCCCGCGGGTTCGAGACCCGCCTGGGCAGGCGAAACCTCATCTGGTTTATTGAATATTTTGGATCCATTGTTGAGGCCTACTGCTCAGAAAAAAAATAGTTTCAAAATATTACTGATCATTGACAGTACACGTGGAAACCCAAGAGTTCTGATGAAGATATACAAGAAGATTAATTCTGTTTTTACACCTGCTAACAAAACATTCAATTTTCAGCTTGTGAATCATGAGTACTTTTGATTTGAAAGTTTTTAAAGAATTGTATTTAAGAAACATTTTTCATAAAACCATACCTGTTATAGTGATTCCTCTCATGAATCATGGAGGGGTAAATTAAATACCTTCTAGAAAATATTCATAATTTAGATATTAGTAAGAACATTTGTGATTCATGGGAGGAGGTCAAATTATCAACATTAATAAGAGTCCAGAAGAAGTTGATTCCAATCCTCACAGATGACTTTAACGGGTTCAAGCCTTCAGTGGAAGAAGTAACAGCAGATGTGGTGAAATCAAATAGCAAAATAACTAGAATTAGAAGTGGAACCTAAAGACATACTTCAATCTCATGATAAAACTTCAATGAATGAGGTATGGCTTCTTAAGAATGAGCAAAGAAAGTGGTTTCATGAAGTGGAATCCACTCTTGGTAAAGAGCTGTGGACACTGTTGGAATGACAACAAAGGATTTTGAATATTTACCAATTTAGTTGATAATGGAGTGGCAGGGTTTGAAAGCACTGACTCAAATTTTGAAAGAGTTTTTGCTGTGGAAAAAATAATAGCAAACAGCATAGCATGCTACAAAGAAATGTTTCATAAAATAGTCAATTGATGTGGCAAATTTCACATTTGCCTTATTCTGAGAAATTGTCACAGCCACTCCAACCTTAAGCAATCACTATCCTGATCAGTAAGCAGCTATCAACATAGCTCCACCAGCAAAAAGATTATAACTGACTGAAAGCTCAGGTAATCATTAGCATTTTTTAGCAATAAAGCATTTTTTAATTAATATATATATATTTAGATATAATGCTATTTCACACTTAATATACTACATATAATATTAACATAATTTTTATATGAATTGGAAAAATAAACAATTTGTGACTTTCTTTATTGCAATATTTGCTGTATTGTTGTGGTCTGGAACCAAACCTGCAATATCTCTGAGATATGCCTATATAGTTTGGATACTAGATTCTTGTAGATATGTGATTTCTTGAACAGTCTTTATTTTAAAATATCTATCCATATTATCTCTCAAATACAGCTTCTAACATTTAATGCCTTCAGATTATTAAAAATAATAAAGTAAGGAAAAACTATGTAGACATAGATAAAATAGATATAGATAAAATAGATAAAATGCCTAAGTATCCCACCATAGAGAGAAGGTTAAATTAAATATAATGAATCTTTAGTTAATGTGATATACTAGTCTGCTACCTCATTACATGACCCAAATAAATTGCCACATCAAATAATAGTCTTTGGTTTTTAAATATTTTTTTTTTATTTTCTTTTATGAAAGCAGATGGGAAATTCCCTTTCAATTTATTTCCAGTCAGTAAGCCACCCTCAACCCCACTCACCTCCATTAGTAGTCACTCAAGTTGAAGAACTGGTAATAAGACTAACACTTTTCATTCAGTAGTTATTGTGAAATAGTTATTAACATGTTTCCTTAAAAGCTTTCCTTAATACTATAGCATTTCCCTTTTTATACATCAGTGTAGGAAAAACTAAACAAATAACACCTCTCACAATCCCTTCTTTATCAACATTCCACAACTTGAGATTTTTAACATGATTGTAATCTTCAGTCGCTTTCAAATTGCAGATGCTCTTCTTAATGCCATTACTTTACTTTAAAATAACTGTATTCAGACCTTTTTTATACTATCAAACATTTCACTTTCTCCTGAAAGAGATAATTTTTAATAATTAGGTTAATTTTTATCTTGAAGGAAAAGCAAGGGTAAGAAAATCTTGCTGGTAGTGAATTTATAATTTGTTAATTTAACAAACATTTATAAACCCAAATGTACACCAGAATCCATGCTTATGCTCTAATAATTCAAAAATAAAATAACAATTCTGTGCACTCAACTAACCTAAATGCACAATCAGTTACATTAACATCATATAATTTCTATACATTCCAGTGCAAACAAAAGGAACAAAATTCCTTAACCAGCTTGTGTAAGTCAGAAACTACTTCATGGATGATGTAGATTTAACTGAGCTTCCGAGAATTAGTTGCAGGTTTGCCAAGCTTAGAGTAGAGATGGAGGATGTCCTTGACAGAGGTAACAGTGTATACAAAAATTCAAGGAAGTAGGAGAGAGAATTTATGAAAGAGAATTTGGTATTGCTAAAATATGAAATGAAATAGAGATGAAATGTAAGAGCAACAGATAAAGCTGGGAAGGTGAGACAGATAACAATAACTTTTTAAGGCGGAGGATCAAGAAAAATTCAGGTTCAGAAGCAAAGTATTTGATTTAAAAACAATGAATGCATTTGCTAATCTGCAGGTTCTTTCCATCCTGATCCAATGACCTGGATAAGACATAATCACTCTGACTCTCCAACCTGGACCTGTGTTTCCTAAGCTGAGAATTTGTATATACTCATTGCAAAGAAGAAAATTTTTTTTTGAACTTTACTTGTAAATGTATCTTTGAAATTCTTAATTCTGTCCAATGCAGCAAACATGTGTTTAATACTTGCTATTAACAGATATGGAGTTAAGTAAAGAGGAAAGCTCCAATTTTCAATGAAATTCTCATGCAGCAAGAAAATGGAATCTTGAATTAGTATTTGTAACAAGTCTATATAAGGTATTATGATGAGAAAAAGAAATAAGTTATCATCTTTACCGCGTTGCAAAAAAGTCGATGCTTAATTTGAATATAGAAGACATGTCCAAATTCTAGAAAAGAGGAAAGACAAATTATAAGGTAAGAATAAAGAAGTGGGGTAACCTTCTTTCAGGTCCCTTCTTGCAGGCCTGGGAGCTTTTCTGTCTTTTTAATAAACTCCTGTTTTCTATATAAAATACAAAAGGATAAAGCTGTGCAAAAAAAATTAATATAAGAAAAAATGTACTCATTAAAAGTTATGACAATTGTTCACTCACGAAAGGTACTTGGGTTTTATAGGGGAGAGTGATGACACTTGAGAATAAAAATGTAAGTGGATGCGAGCAAAGAAGTAAGTTCAGAAAGTCAAGTAACTTCTCCCAGTTTTCAAAGCTAAAAAGGAAGATTTAAACCTGGATTAATGTGACTCTAAACCTGGCATTTAAACCATGTTACTTTTTCTTATTATGCTATTATAAAAATGGTGCAATGTTCCAATATAAACTTCAACATATAGATATAATTTATGATTTGAAGCCACTACCATGCATAAGCATGGGACATCTCTGTTGCAGATTAGATTTGATAAACGTTCTAAGCATCAGAATAATATCTATGAGAAGAGATTATCTGGGTAAGTCATTTTAGTAGAATTTTGAGGCTATATTCAGGTTCAATGAGAAAACTTGTAATACTTAGTTAGCAATGTCTGGTATGGTTACCAAAGCAATAAATGAATTATTTTCTAATGGTACAAAAAGGCTTTATAGCTGCAATACTTAGCATTTAATTTAAACAGTAACTATGTTTACTGTTCTGAATTGTTGAAGCCACCATTTAGAGTTCAGTGGCTACTAAAGAAAGCAATGGTTTGGGGAAGTAAACATTTTTTCAAGAGTAAACATGAAAGCTTGAAAGTAAGTTATTTAGCACAATATTTGGCATAGTATAGTGAATAAATATTATCCTGTCTTCTAGCCTTGAAAAATAAATATTTCCAGGGCTGCATCATTTTGACTATGAATGCCTCAGGAGGTAACATAAGCTGATTCCCTTAAAATAATTCATCTAAGAGAGGTGGGACTTGCAGAATGGTGGCATATGGCACTTAGCAAATCCTCTTTCTAGGAAAATAGCAATTTTAACTGATGCAAATTATTCCAAAACAACATTTAAAATCTGGAATCTGTACTAATGGTATACAACTAATAGAGAGTCATTTATTTTTTAAAAATCTACTAAATATTGCTAGAACAGCAAGAGTCTATGGCCGAGCCTACTCCATTACCATTGCACTCCTATCTCTATATTATAGAAGCTTTACTTCATACAGATGTAGCCAAAAAGGTGAGACTTCATCAACCCCCAGATCCCAGTCTATGGCTTTACCCCAAGAGGCACATTCCTGCATTTCCCATTCAACCAGTCTCATGTTGCAGGGTCACTATTCTGAGATAGAACAGGTGCAGCCTCGAAGACTGGTTCCTTCTCCCCATGAGCATTAAAGGCCCCAGTCATAAAGCAGATTCTCTAATCTAGGTGTAGAAAGCCTAGAATATTGTGGCTCTGATGATCTGATTGCCCTCTCTCTAATTTGATCATAGAACATAGTTTCCAGACCAAGAGAAGCAAGCCAAGAAGATAGAAACTACTGCCACCACCCAGCCTCTTCCCATAAAATAGCTATGTCACTTTGAGAGAAACTACTATTCCCGCCCCCATCTTCTGATCTGTTGTTCCAAGATTTGGCCCATGGGAAAAAGCAGTCATAAGTAGCGGGAGCTCTGGAGTTTGACCTAAAGAAACTGATTTCATCTGAAACAGAGTATAGGAAAATTCAAGCCTAGAGAGTTTGGTGGTAAGAAGTTTTAAAAAACTGGTAGTCCCATGATAGCAACAATTTAAAATCATATGCCAGCAAGTTTAACAGAAAAAAATTAGGGAAAGAAACAGAAAAAAAGAAAAAGAAGAAGAAAAAAACAGTCTTCCTGGAGTCACACCAAACCTTAAATATTGGTCTCAAAAATTATCTCAAATTTAATTGGCAAAAACTGTGGAAAAATTTATGACCCAGGACAATGTGGGGGAAAAAATAGAGCAATCAAACAGCACCTAGAGAAGCCTAACAGCTGGGTACAGTAACACAAGAGGCACATCTGCTTTGGATGTTTAGGGTATTTTGTGGTTCCATATAAATTTTATGATTTATTTTCTATTTCTTGAAGACTATCATTTTGGTGGGGTTGCATTGAATCTGTAAATTGCTTTAGGTAGTATTGTGATTTAATAATATTAATCATTTCAATCCATGAGCATAGAATATCAATCATTCCATTATTTTGTGCCTTCTTCAATTTTTTGCATCAGAGCTTCATAGTTTTCCTTGTATAGATCTTTTACTTCTTTTGTTAGATTGATTCCTACCTGTTTTATATTTGTTGTGGCTATTGAAAATGGAATTTCTTTCTTGATTTGTTTTTCAAATTGTTCTGCATTGGCATATATAAATGCTACTGATTTTTGTATGTTGATTTTGTATTCTACAAATTACTGAATTAGTTTATCAGTTCTAATAGTTTTTCGGTCACACCTTCATGATTGTCTGGGTATGAAATCATGCTGTTTGTGAACAAGGATAATTTGACTTCTTCCTCTCCATTTTGGATGTTCTTTATTTATTTCTCTTGCCTGATTTCTTTGGTCAGGACTCCAGTATTATGTTGAATAATTATGTTGAAAATAGGCATCCATATCTTATTCTAGTCCCTAGAGAAAAGGTCTTCAATTTTTCTCCTTTGTAGCCTATATTATGCTGAAGCATGTTTCTTCTATACCCAGTTTTTAAAATGTATATAATAAGGGAACACAACAGCAACTATATGCCAACTCATTAGATAACAAATGACATGGAAAACTTTTTAGAAAAACGTAAACTACTAAACTGTATCAAGAGAAAATATAAATTTTAGATTTAAAAAAATTAAAGATATTGAATTCTTAAGCAAAAATTCTTCCACCTAGAAAATCTTAGGCTCATATGACTACACTGGTGAAATATAAAAAACATTTTAAGAAGAATTAATATCAATTATTTATATACTCTTTCCAAACCGATAAGGGGAGGGAACATCTTCCAAATCATTCTGTGAAGTCAATGTTATCCTGAAACCACAACCTAAAAATATTAAGGCATAAAATTAACAGGATATATATGCAGAAAACTTTAACATATTATTTAAAGAAAGTAGATTGAAATAAATGGAAAGATATTCATTGTTCATGAATCAGGAGATTTAATCTTATAGAAGCCATTACTTCCCCAATTGAGCAATAAAGATTCAACACAGTCTTTATTAGAATCCCAGCTGGATTTTGCAGAAATTAATAAAATGATCCTAAACTTTACTTGGAAGTGAAAGGGATCAAGAATAATAAAAGCAATCAATCACAATAAGCTAGAACAAAGTTTGAGGGCTCATACTTTCTGAATTGAAACTTATTACAAAGTTATAGTAACAACAACAGTATTATATTGATATAAGGACTGGTACATAGATCAAGAGAATAGAATTAAGTCAATAAATAAACTTTATGTAGATGATCAATTGTTTTTAGACAGGATGCCAAGATTATTCAATCAGGAAAGATTTTTTCTTTTAGACGTATGATTCTGAGACACCTGGATAACCATATGCTAAACAATGAAGTTCAACCCATACCTCAGAGTCCTTATAAAAATTATTTTTGTTACATCTTTACACTTACAAAAACTTATAATCTACAGAAAGTAAATTAGTGACTGCTGAGTGTTGACAAGGATAAGAATGAATGCTTATAGGATTGAGGTTTCTTTTAGGAGGAACAAAAACTCTAAAAGTAGATTTGGATGATGGCAGTGAAATACTCTGTGAATATGCAAAAAGCATTGAGTTGTGCACTTTGAATGAGTGAATTGTATGGTGCGTGCATTACATCTCAATAAACTTTGGGGAAAATAATAAACATACACATACACACATAAAAATAACCTGAGAACTCCATTCACCCTGTGAGTGCTGAAGGTTGATGCTGTTAAGTACTCAAATAGTCTTTCTTCTTACTTTTTCCCCAAACTCTCCTTTCTTTGAGGTGAAATTATTATTTGACACTACTTAATCTCTCCGATGCTTTTTTTTTTTTTTGAGTCAGAGTCTTACTTGGTTACCCAGGCTGGAGTGCAGTGGCATGCTCACAGCTACCATAGCTTCAAACTGCTTGCCTCGGGCAATCCTTCTGACTCAGCCTTCCAAGTAGGTAAAACTACAGGTGTGCATCACCATGCCCAGCTATTTTTTTTTTTTTAATATTTATTACACAGATGAGGTCTCGCCTAGCTGCCTAGGCTGGTCTCGAACACCTGGGCTCAGTCAATCTTATTGTCTCAGCCTGTCGAAGTACTGGGATTACATGTGTGAGCCACCTTGCTCAGCCTACTTTTTTAATATTATTAAAATAATTTGTATTTCTTTCCCTTATGTTGATAGTCACAAGGGAAATGTAAGAGTCTGAATGTGAACTAATAATTATTTCATTATGCAAAAGGAAATGAATGCTGCTATTGGCAATAGAATTTTAAAAAGTGAACTTGGTTGGCTTCTTCCAAAGTTAGTTTGGGGGATTTTTTTTTTCCAGATGAGTTAGTGAGTGATTTTAGTATCAGAACAATTATACGCCAGTCAGGGACGATGATTCAATTTCTTCTAATTGATCTCCAGTGAATTCAATGCACTATATAGGAATAAAACACATTTTTTTCTTCCTATATTATAATCTGTTAAGAAAATCACCAATGGAAAAAAATAAAAGCAAACTACTGCAAAAGACAAGGGAGTCAATACAACCTGAGAATTTGCTGGCTGGGACTACATGGTCATTAGTTTTTGATATGGAAAAGTTTGCTGTCACTTTGATATCCCTCACAATTGAGTAATTAACTGGTAATAGCTATTTTATTGGAAACATTATTTTTCCTTTAAATGATATCACTTAAAGTTAAAATTATTTGCCTAAAAATCAACCTAACCTTCATAGCATCCCCAACTTAAATCATATTAATTGTTGATTAACGTTTTATTGCATAGAGAAGCACATTGACACATAATAGAAAAAAGCATAACCATAAAATGAGACATCAAAGTATATGACACCAGTTCAGTGCTTCTTCTCTGTTTCCTCTAATTTATCCACCCTCCAGTGTTTCAGAATCTTCTTCATCTTTGAAGTTTGCTCAGCATGCAGTACCAGGGAAATTAATGACAACAATTTTCAAACTTGTCAAGCAGTGTCTTATTTTTCTCCCTTAACAAGTTTTCCTTTACCCAAAATAAACTTTCTTCTCTTTCCTGACTAATAAACTTCTGTTCATTCTTCAAAACAATGAACACACATCACTGTGAATCTCCCCATACCCATCGGAACCACTTACAGACCCCACTGGCAATCATCATATGTTCATCTTTATTGTGGCACTTTTCACAATAGGTTTTGTCCAATGTAATACAATGGGAGAACCCCCCCAAAATGGAATTATCTTTTGAAAGGCAAGTCCTTTGTAGTATACTTGGAATTTGTTCCTTCAGCTCAAATGGCCAATGAAAGTTTTTATCTGGAAGGTTTGAAAAGATTGCATTACTATTTGTGGAAGAAATATTATGTCCTAAATTGTGGCAAACAGGTGACTAGTTCTTCCATCATGACAATGTACTTGCTCACACTGTGATGAAAGTTCAGCAGATTGGCAAGGCCACCATGTCCCACTATTTCTATTCACCGGAGATCTCTCCAAGTGTTTTTTGTGTGTTTTTTTTTTCATTTGAAAAAAGTTTTCAAAGGGAAACATTTTGTCGATGTGGAAGAGGTGAAACAAAAAACAGCAGAGGCACTAAAAGTCATTGAAGTCGAAGAGTTAAAAACAGTTTTGCACAGTGGAAAAAGTGTCTCCATAGGGGGAGTGCATCAAATGGAGAAAACTCTGAAGGTGGCTGAAGCTTAAACATGTAAGAATAAATAAATAATTTTTTATAAATAAATTTGGGTTTTTTTTGAGGCCCCCTAGTCTCAATTACATTTCTGTATTATGTTTCAAATTCACCACTGTACTTGGTCTATGGCATTTTAAACAATCATCTCTCTTTTCCTGAAATCAATTTATCATTTTTTTTCTTATTCTGACTATTTGTACTACATATTCATCCCTACTTTTACTTTGTTGAATTTCTTAGTACATACTTTGTTCCCGTGTCTAAATTTTAAGTTTCATAAAAATGATAAATGTGTTTTCTACTACTATTATATTTCCATAAATAATCTTTAAGGGGGGAAAACACCTTTGATTTATATAGCATTTTAAAGATAATTACTAAATTTATTTTTATTTGATTTTAAGGATCAATCATGGTCCTGTGAAATGGTTGTGTTATTCCCATTTTGCTTATAGAGAAGCTACATTTGGTCATTTTTCCAGAACCATTCATGTGGCCAGGTGCTAAAATGATGCAGAACTGGTAACTTGTAATCTGGTTTTCTGAATCCAGGCCAAGACCTACTTCCTGTGAACAAACTTTTTTTTTAATAAGATAATTATTGAAAAGCCCAGCAAGTCTACTGACCAAATGGTCTTATATCTTTATATACATGTATGTATTTAAATAACAACACATTTGATTGTTGTTGTAAGACAGATACTCAAGTGTAGCATAATTTTAACCAGTAAAATACTTGATACAATTTAGTTCCCAAATGTCAAAGGGTTTACTTTTTAATTTTTTTCTTAAAAGTTTGATGTTATGCTTATTTTTAGGAAAAAAAGGCAAATCACATGGTACTCATAAAAAGATTAATATTTGATATTTTTCACATATAAAATGATACATGTTGACTGCAGAAAATCGAAAAAATAAAATGTCATCCCTTTAAATCAAGATTAAGCAGCAAACATTTTGGTATATTTTCTTTCAGTTTTGTTTCTAATACCTATATTATGTTGTTAATGTAGCCTGTTTAATATTCTTAATAGAAATTTTGAGAGGGCTGGAAAAGATAGTCATTCAGAGGTATATTTCATAAATTCTTAGTTGCTATCAATATTATAATTAGAAACCTATCTCAATTAAGTTTTAAGTTTATCTTGCTAACGTTTAAGAAATTTCTAATCTGGCATATTTTAAAAATGTATTTCTAAATTTTCTTTGTTAATTATGGCTTTAGTAACAAAGTTTTTTAAGTATCTTTAATTATTTTACACTGCATTTATAAATGCAATGTACTTTATTTTCATTTTAAGTACTTGTATTGTCCAACTTAACAAAAAAAATAGCTTTAGAAGTACTTAAATCTAGTTATAGTCACAAATATGAGAAATCTCAAATTCTCTTAAATGTTCCAATACTAACACACATTTAGTAAGATTTCCACTAAAAATTTACAGCTAAGTTAATTGCTCAATTATACATGGTAATTGTGCTTTAAAAATCAGAACATATTTCTAATAAACCAAAAAATTTAGAACATTACGAATCTTTAAAATGCAAAATATCCACTGATTTCTTCTTAAGCTCCAATTATTTAATGTATCAGTTCAATTTTCTTAATTAAAAAAATTAATGTTTAGTCACTGAGAAAGTAATTCCATTATCCCGATTGATGGACAATGACACCCTTCTCGGCAGATAAGGGTTGCATTATGAGCAGAGATTTTGGTTGGAACTCTGAATTCATGTTGTGGCCTTTGCTGGGCTACACTGAGCTCTATTTATAGTTGTGTAAAGGAGTTTATGACAAGAGGGAATTGTCTTAAACTACTCAAAACTTGTGTAGCTCAAGACTCTGAACTACAAAAGGAAGCTTTCAACCTACTTAATTTGCCAAATACCTGGTTTAGCTTTTGTATGTCTTTGGCTAAAATATTAAACTATCTTCTTCCTTTCTCTATAAAACTTTGGAAATGACGGAATTGTCTTGAGCTTTCTTGTTGAAGAGGGAACCTCTTTGTTCTTCTAGATGCTGATTTATATTCATTTTGATTCTGCAGATTTCAAGGCTATGTCTGAATTTTTGGTCATAGTTTTAAAGTCATACTAGTGACATATATGTGTATATTTACATGCTTGAAAATATTCCACACTTACCATTATGCTGTTAGTATCTCTTTTATTTTTGAGTTGGAGTCTCACTCTATTGCCCAGACTGGAGTGCAGTGGCCGCTCCCGGCCACCTCAGCCTCGACCTGCTGGGCTCTGGCGATCCTTCCGCCTCAGCCTTCCAAGTAGCTGGAACTACAGGTGCGCGCTACCACACCCGGCTAATTTTTTGATTTATTGTAGAGATGAGGTCTCGCCAAGCTGCCCAGCCGGGTCTCGAACCTGTGGCCTTAGGCAATCCACTCACCTCAGCTTCCCAAAGT
>CAUYQG010166198.1:0-29362 GCA_963574415.1 Tarsius wallacei
TTTTTTTGAGTTGGAGTCTCACTCTGTCGCCCAGACTGGAGTGCAGTGGCCACTCCCAGCCACCGCAGCCTCGACCTGCTGGGCTCCGGCGATCCTTCTGCCTCAGCCTTCCAAGTAGCCGGAACTACAGGCGCGCCCTACCACGCCCGGCTGATTTTTTTTTTTTGGTTTATTGTAGAGATGAGGTCTCGCCTGCCCAGGCGGGTCTCGAACCCGCGGGCTCAGGCAATCCGCTCACCTCAGCCTCCCAAGGCGCGGGATTACAGGCTGAGCCACCAAGCCCGGCATGGTTGCTGTTTTTTTTTTTTTTTTTTTGAGTTGGAGTCTCATTCCGTCACCCAGACTGGAATGCAGTGGCCGCTCCGGGCCACCGCAGCCTCGAGCTGCTGGGCTCTGGTGATCCTTCCGCCTCAGCCCTCCAAGTAGCTGGAACCACAGGCACGCGCGACCACGCCCAGCTAATTTTTTGATTTATTGTAGAGATGAGGTCTCGCCAAGTTGCCCAGGCGGATCTCGAACCCGCGGGCTCAGGCAATCCACTCACCTCAGCCTCCCAAAGGCGCAGGATTACAGGCTGAGCCACCGAGCCTTAAACTTTCAGACTGGGTTGACTAAACTTTGGCAAACATACCATGTCTCTTGATGAAATGAGAAAGGGGAAATGGTATTTGCTACATATTTGGCCACTCATTTGTCACTTCACTAAATTAGCCAGTCCTGAGGAGTAGCTTTGTTGACTGTCCTGTCTCCTTGCCCTTAGTCTACCTAGAAGGCCACTGTGGCGAAAGGATGTTTGACTGCAGAGATGTGGTATTCACTGTTGGTGAAGGAGAAGACCATGACATTCCAATTGGAATTGACAAAGCCCTGGAGAAAATGCAGCGGGAAGAACAGTGTATTTTATATCTTGGACCCCGGTAAGCAGCCTATCAGTTCAGAACACAGTGATGTTACCAAAAGAACAGGGATATGCTCGCCTTTTCATTTGGTGTTTGCCATTTTCAATGAAGGCAGTACAACAGTGGAAATAGCTTATTAAATCAGGCTACAGATAGTCATTGAGTAAATTAATGGTTCTTACAATATCACAGAGGTTTGTGAGCGTGTTTACTTGACTGATAAGTGTTAAGAATAGGACTTACAGGCACGTTTTGCCTTTGTAATTGTTTGTTTTACCTGATGTATTGCCAAGACAGGCAGCTGTTGCCTCTTCTCATGTGTTCTCTTGCCCCCCTTTCCCTTTTCTTTAATAGGCAGGAGGCAGTATAGCTTGTGGGGGCTGAGATTCAAAGACACGTTTGGTGAATTACTGCCACTTGAGTTGGTGCCACCTGTTCTTACACAGAGTCTCTGAAAACAGGCATGTTCTTCCTGGATCTCAAGGCAATGGAGATGCCTCATTTTTTGCCTAAATTTTTCTCATCATAAGGATATCCATCAGCACTTACGCTTAGAATTATCAGACACTGACAGTCTCTCTTGTGAAAACGTTTGGTATTATTTTTAGATCTAAAATTATACCATGAATCCAAACCTTCTATCTTGAGAAGTGGACCCCTTAGAGAAGCCAGGGAGTTTTGATTCTGTTTGCACGAAAGTGCATCTGCTTATTTAGTGTATTCTCCCTCTGGCTCCGTGCATTTCAGACGGCAGGACTTTGAGTTGTTGAGAATTGTGATGACCTGCACTTGCCAACTGATAATATTGTCTTTTGGTACACTTGTTTGTCTTTGTATAGCCTCTGTAGTAATCCAGTGGCAAATTTACCTTTGCCCTAACCATAATTTTTTTTTTTTTTTTTTGAGTTGAGATCTCACCCTGTCACCCAGGCTGTAATGCAGTGGGTGGCAAGATCACAACTCACTGCAACCTCGACCTCCTGGGCTTGGGTGGTCCTTCTTCCTCAGCCTCCCAAGTAGCTTGGACTACAAGCTCATGCCACCCCACTCAGCTAATGTCTTTATTTTTTATAGAAACGAGGTCTTGCTATGTCGTGAGCTCTTGGGCTCAAGCAGTCCTCCTGTCTCGCCCTCTCAAAGTGCTGGGATTACAGGTGTGAGCCACTGTGCCTGTAATCATATTTTTGAGGTGATGTTTTTGCCAGGCTACTACCACTTGAAAAGTCTTCCAAAATGCTCTATCTTGAACTCTTTAAAGTCTTCACTGAGGCACATTTTATATAGTGCCTTCTTTTTCTCTACCCTCTACTCTTTTCTTTTTTTCACTACTACAGTCCCACTTCAGTGTGTTTTATTTACATGTACTCTGTATTTGTAGTTCACTTGTAGACAAAGCTAGTTCTGTTTCTAGAAAGTACTTTTAAAATCAAGTAGAGCACAGAAAAGGCTATCTCCTCCATATCCAAAAATCTCTATATTTTTAATCAGCATTCCAAAGCTATAGTAGTTCTAACTTGGGGATAAGGGGCACTTACGTCTAGTGTATGTTTTCAAAATTTAAGCTCCTTAAGAATAAGTTCTGTTTGTTTTATGAGCATATACTTTTACATGAATCATTTATTACATTTTAACCTAGCTAATAAGGCAATTGTGGGGACAGATGTCTCAAGTTTAATGGCAAAGAAAAACAGAAATTGTCTTTGTATTTTTTTATGCAAATAGTTCTTGCGGGTTTAAACTATTTGTTGTATCATTAGAGATTATACCCTGCTTCATGCTTCCCAGCTGTGTGCACTTGGACAAGTCACTTCACTCTCCTAAGCCATGGTTTCCCCATCTGTAAGTGGGGATCAGAGTGTCTACCTCATAAAGTTGTGGAGCACTTAGCCAAGTGCCTGACACATAGGAGATCTCAGCATATTAGCTATTATTGCTATTGTGACGACTATCTTTCTCTTCCATTTTGCCCTCAGATCACAAGAAAAAGGAACATCCTGTTTTAACACATGATAGACTTTTCAGATCTTTCAAGCATAAAAGTAGTCAACAAGTTATCGTAAATGTCTAGGTATAAAAGTTTTTTCATATGTTTTATAGAAATAATTTGGCATAGTAAGAAAGGAACATGTTATTTTTGTGTTCAAGGTGTTTGTTGGTATGTTGAGAAATTATATAGAGTGCATTCTCTGCCATACAAGACTGTCTGCATATGCACAGCACAGTACTATACATGTATGTAGAAAATCCCTACATACTAAGTATGTTTTGAGTGCATGCAATGAATTTGTTTATTCAGATTCCCACTTCCATAAAACATTACCTCTGAGTATTGCTGTAAATGTGGATGTTGCAAATATACAAGGGGGGACCCATAAAACCAGAATATTTTTGGAGGGCAGGCCCCTCATGGTATAGGCTTCCCCCGCTCAGTAAGTGTTCTAGGAACCCATCGGCATCAGTGTACCAGCTAGCACTGTTGTGAGAGGCTGCATTCGGCTTCATTGAATTTTTTTGGAGACTCTTTCAGTGCGTTTGTCCATTTCATGATGGATGATTTGCAAGCATACCTATCCACACCATGCTGAGTGTTAAACAGTTTTTGGCCAAAAACAGCATGACCCCATACCCTACCTTCCCTATTCACCTGATCTCGCGCCGAGCGACTTTCTTTTGTTTCTCGGATGAAAAATTTCCTCCAAGGGAAGCGTTTTACCAATGTTGAAGAAGTGAAACAAAAAACAGCAGAGGCACTAAAAGGAATCTAAATTGACAAGTTCAAAGACTGTTTTGAGCAGTGAAAAAAGTGTCTCCATAGGTGTATTGCATCAAAGAGAGTACTTTGAAGGTGACTGAAGTTTAAACATGTAAGAATAAATACACGATGTTTTATAAATAAATTTTAGGGTTTATTGGGTTCCCCCCCCAATATGCTTAGTGTCATCTCTGTATTTTGTTCACCAAAAAAATTTCCAAGACACACCTCTTAGACTCTGGTAGACGCCTCAAAAGAATATTTTCCCATTAAGAAATTCATAAAACATTTTCAGAAAACCCATTTTTCTCTCTTCTCATTGGGACAATATCTTCCCTTTATATTGTTGTTTTAAATACCACGACTGGTTAATCTTTTCTGTTTTAGGTAAAATGTGTGTAGTTTTAACTTTTTTTTCTTTTTCTTCCTTTCCTTTTCTTTCTGTCCCACACCAACCCTAAACAAAAACACAGGCTGCCAAAAGCAGTAGTGTCTAATGATGAGGCAGTATGGGTCAAAAAACTAAGTGATTTTCTGGGGACATTCAGAGTCTGAATTTAAATCCTGGCTCTGCCACTGCCTCTTTGTGTGATTCTCAGGAAGTACCTCTCCAAGCCTCAGTTTCTTCATCTGTAAAAAGGGAATGATTGTTAAGAACTTATATGTAGTACAAGTACTTCCATATGCACATAAAGACTTAATGATCATTAATAGTCATGATTTGACTGGGCTTGGTGACTTAGCCTATAATCCCAGCACTTTGGGAGGCCAAGGCGAGTAGATTGCCTGAGCCTGTGGGTTTGAGGCCAGCCCGGGCAATTTGGTGAGACCTCATCTCTACAACAAATAAAAAATTATCTGAGCGTGGTAGTGCACACCTGTAATTCCAGCTACTTGGAAGGCTGGGGCGGAAGGATCGCCTGAGCCCAGCAAGTCAATGCTTGGGTGGCTATGTGTGTGCATGCCACTGCACTCCAGCCTGAGCAACAGAGTGAAACTCCAACTCAAAAAAAAAAAATAGTCATGATTTTGTATCTCATCTCTGGAGGCAACTATTCATTCAAGGACTTTAATACTGAATCCCTTCTGTTAGTGTAGCTCAGCTTATCTTTTGGTTAAATCCTGGAA
This sequence comes from Tarsius wallacei, assembly GCA_963574415.1. Taxonomy (NCBI): domain Eukaryota; kingdom Metazoa; phylum Chordata; class Mammalia; order Primates; family Tarsiidae; genus Tarsius; species Tarsius wallacei. The sequence goes on from CAUYQG010166198.1 coordinate 4,780, forward strand.
TACCTTTTGTGGTGTTTTATTTTTTGGTGAATTGCATGTCCTGGTTCCTTCTTTGCAGGACTGATCTAGCATAAGTCTGACAACTTTCTGTGTAACACAGAAGTAGACTAGATGCACCCAGAACAGTTTGGTGTGAGCTTATACCTCCCCAGGGTGATGTGCTTCACCTGCATCTTGACAGGATCCCTTCATTTTGACCAGAGAGAGATTTTAGAACTATATTTCTCTTTACTCTTTTTTGATCCCATTGATAATAGGGTACTTGGATGCCTTTCTTGGCCCAACCCCGCACTCCCCACCCTCAGCCATAGGGCTGCTATTTGTGAGTTCTTTTAAGGCAGATTTCCTCATCATCAACACTATTGATATGGGGCTGGATAATTCTTGGTTGTCGGGGGGCTGTCCTGGGCATTGTAGGATAGTCAGCAGCATTCCTGGCCTCGACCCACTAGATTCCATGACACCCCACCATTTGTGACAACCCACAATGTCTCTAGACATTGCCAGATGTCCCCAGAGGGAGGAGGGGTTCATATCACCCTGGTTGAGAGCCACTGGTCTAAGGCAAGTGCCAGGTCATCCGTTGCGTTTGTACCAGCTCAGCACAGGACTCCAAGTGTGCCATGTGCTCTGTAGGGACTCATCTACCTCCCTAGTTCCCGGCAGTTAACGAATGTTCTTTGTTTTCTAGATGGCAGAAACAAAATAGGAGATATATAGGTCTAAGAGCTCAAAGTAAAAAACGAGGCACCACTTCCTAAAATTGGCCACTGGTAATTAGGGCCTTTTGTTTATTTGCTGAAGATACCCTTTGCCTTGCTATTAAAACCACCACTCCTCACTCCTACTAGCTCTCACTGTATCTCTGTGCCTGTCTCTGGCTCCAGCTTCCATTTTCTTGTGTAACTTCGGAGGTGAGTGAGTAAGCATTTTTTTTTTCCTGGAAAATTCCCACAAGGGGTAAAGAAAGTGGTGCCAGCAACAAGACACGAGTGTTCCCACTCTAGTCTTTGCCCAGAAAAAACTGGAGGTATTAGCATTAACCCATATTTGACATCTTTCAACCCACAGCCTTAAAATTTGAGTTTGGTAAGTTTTTTGAAAGCCCATTTCATATTAAAGAACAGTTTGGCTTGCAACAGATGGGCACAGAATATGTTCCAGTGAACACTTTACTAATATACTAGGCATTGTTCTAAATACTGGGAAATTGTTGAGCCAGACAGAGCTCCACTAGAGCTTTCATTCTGGTAAACATGTGCTACTTTTTTTTTTTTTTTTTTACCTTGAGTCGGAGTGAGGGGTCTCACTCTGTCATGCAGAGTGTGCTACTGTAGTACAGTAGCACAATCATAGCTCAAGTGATCCTCCCTCCTCAGCCTCCTGAGTAGCTGGGACTACAGATGAATGCCATCACACCCAGCTGATTTTTTTGTAGAGACGAGGTCTCACTATGTTGGTCAGGCTGGTCCTGAACTTCTGGGCTCAAGAAATCCTCCTGCCTTGGCTCTCAAAGTGCCAGCATTACAGACTCACACCTGGCCCGTGATTCCTGAATTCATTTGATTTGTTACAGATCTTAAATGATTCCAAAAAACAAATATATATCCCCAGGTATTTTATTCAGTGTTGTGACATTTACAACATGATAGCTCCAGAGACATAAGAGTGTTTTACTTGGTGGGGGGTCAGAACTTGCTAGGGCTGCTATTGTTGATTATACGTGTGTTATTTGTGTGTCCTAGTGTGCTTTTTTAAAATCTTCAAGAACTACTGTGAAAACTTATTTCCTGACGTGTGAGCCTTTCCCTCCATTTATCTGACTGGAAATGCTACTATGGGAAGGTCACAGCACTTGAAAGTTAAAAGCTTATTAAACCATACCTCTGACAAACAACCCTGTAACAATTACAGTGACTGTGTCTTCCCTGTCCTTCCTGCTGATAAAACTTAGGGGAAAATTCCTAATAGCTAAATCATGGCTGCTTTATAAAAAGAACTAGATATAAAATCAGGCAGAGAAAAAGGCAGTGACATTTAAAATCACTTTAAACAAGCTGTCGCAAGGAGTACATGTGTTATATTATATGTGAATGTGAAGGAGAAAAGAAAACAAAATCTAGCCTGGTTTCTAAGAAAACCATAGCAGTGAAACTTGGCACTGTATCTTGTGATCAACATCTGGTTTGTCTTCAGGGTCTCTGATGTATATAATTTGCAAATGATAACTCTATGCTAATATGATACCTCAAAATACTGAAGGAGGTGCCTGGAAATATGCCAATTCTTTTAAAGTTTTATTTCTTACTCTCCATTTCAGATATGGTTTTGGAGAGGCAGGGAAGCCTAAATTTGGCATTGAACCTAACGCTGAGCTTATGTATGAAGTTACACTTAAGAGCTTCGAAAAGGTGAGAAAATACCAACTTTCCTAACATCACGGTCAATCTCCATCCACTTCCTGTAAACCAGTCTCTTCTGTTAGCAGGTGATGTCGATAGATGGTGTTTACTTGTATGTTATGCTTTTCATTGTCAGGTTTGTGTCTCGTCTCCAACACTGCTGCTGAAGTATGGGACAATTGACACAGCACAGCTGATATACAACCAAGGAGCGCCATGTTCTTATTTTGCTCCTATGTGTCAGACTTTTTTCTTTCAACTTTTTTGAGTAGAATCCAAGACTTGTTCCCTTATTTATTCCTAGACTTGTTCTTTTTTTTTCCTGACAGAAAGGTCCACGTTCTGCCAAGCCACTCCTTGGGGGAGTGGGGCACAACTCTTCAGTGCTGAATGGATTGTACCCTTCACAGGAGTCTCAACGAGGCCTGCATTGTGACTCCGAGTTATTATTACCCCCAATTGCAAGACCTCGGGGGCCACCAGGCTCTGTGACCAGGGATACAAGAAAGAAACCCTGCTAGCCCTAGGCCTTTCTTTTCATACCTATCCAAGTGGAGAAAGGAGAATTTGCCAGTTGCCCTGGGTTCCAGAAATGGTATGCCTCCTTGAACATGTCTCCATATCAGGCCCACCTCTGGAGGCTACTGGCAGTGGCTGAGCTGGACACACACAGCATATGCCTGAGCGGGATGTGCTGTCGTCTTGCATTTCCAAAGCCCCACCCTTCCTGGGGCCCCTTGATGCCTGTGTCTGGTGTTCCCACCCAGTGTTTCCTCCATGTTCTGTACATCAAGCTTTTGACTGCAGAGATGTCTATTTTTATTTTGTTAGACTCAGAAAGAAAGTCATTTTCCTGTGAACTTGTACATTTGGACGAAGAAAGTGGGGGAAGGACTGCTTTGGGATTCTGCTCCAGCAGTGGTGCTCCTTATCACACCCCTCCCAGTTCATGTTCCCCAAAACAAACATATGCCCTGGTCAAAAGCATTGCTTCTGAAGTCCTGCTAGTTTAGCACTGATGTTCCAGTGCTGGCTTTATAGCATATTGTGTTTTTTATTGTTGAACAGAGAGGAAATAATCTTTATCATATGGTTGTTCAGACCTTTGGCTTTCCTGTTTCCATTTTTATAAAGTAGCCCTTTGCCCTTCCCTACCCCTGGCCCAGTGGGCACAGCTCATTCAGGAGCATTCTCCCCGTGGTGTGCCACACAAGCCTGTGTCTTGCCATCACTCCAAGAGTGTTTGTGCAGTGTTGCTTGGTATATCTGAAACCACAGAAGGTGTATGATGTCGTTGGGGGCAGTGTGATTTAACTCTCTGCCTTGTAGAGTAAAAACATATTTATACTCCATAAAGACTGAGCCAGGGCCGGGCTCGGTGGCTCAGTCTGTAATCCCGCGCTTTGGGAGGCCGAGGTGAGTAGATTACCTGAGCCCGTGGGTTCGAGACCTGCCTGGGCAACTTGGCAAGACCGCAACTCTACAATAAATCAAAAAATTAGCCGGGCATGGTAGCGTGCGCCTGTAGTTCCAGCTACTTGGAAGGCTGAGCGGAAGGATCGCCGGAGCCTAGCAGGTCGAGTCTGCGGTGTCCAGGAGCGTGCCACTGCACTGTAGTCTGGGCGACAGAGTGAAACTTCAACTCAAAAAGAAAGAAAAAGTCTGAGCCAATATAAAAAATACAAAGGGCTCGTGTTAACTAGGGGTGTGTGTGTGTGCGTGTGTGTGTGTGTATGTATACGTGCACGCATGTGCTGAAACCTGGAATTTTTAGTCATGGAGCTGCATTGATAGGAAGCAGTGTGAGTTGCCAGAAGACTAGTGACCCTTTCATTATTCACTAAAAAAAAAAATCAGAAGATAGTGAGGACCGTGACACCAGCAACACACACTTATTGTCTTTTGAATAGAGAGAATATTACAGTTATCCACTTAAATTTCATAATTCATATGCAGTCAATAGCACTGACCATATCCATTTTCACTTTCCCTAAAGAACCGCAGATTGTTCTCTTGGCTCTTTGATCCGTCTAAATCCAACTGTTCATATGCATGTAGTTATTTTTGTATTTGTTTGTATAATGGTGGGGAGTAACAATACACATAACAAACTAGCAGATGATAATGAAGTCATTTATTTATGGCTCTGAAATAATACTTTTGTATGGGCCTTACCTTCTCAATTATGTTTTACTTGAAATTCCCCAAGTATATGTCTGGAAGTTGAAATACAGTTTATCAGTATTATAAGAATATCTGGTGATTTTATAGTGACAAGTCTAATCTGACCTGAAATTTTTAAAATGCTTTATAAATTTCAGGTTACAGCTGTGACTTGATTACAACAGTGTTCCCAGTATAGAGTTGAAAAACTGAAGCTTGAGGGAAGCATTTTAGTGGAGAGGTTTGCAAGAGAGAGATGAGGCACCCTGGCTTTGTGTGTCTTCACATTATAATTCTAAAGATGCACTTTTTAACAGTGCTCAACTGTTTATGTTGCTTACTGTGTTTTTGCTAGTTTCTCCCTCTTGAGCAATATGGGTCAAACTGTCACTTGGTCATCCTGGAAAGTGACTTCCTCCAACAGTGCACTAAAAGAGCACTAGCCTAGCAGTGAACGGCACTGGACACAGTGCCAGCAGCAGTGTGTTTTGAGTCTGGGTATCCTCCAGAGTAGCTGCAGTTTGTCTAATGGGCATCAACTGATACTTTTCCTTCTTTGTTCATCTAACTATTGTCACAAATTTACCCACAGGCCAAAGAATCCTGGGAGATGGATACCAAGGAAAAATTGGAGCAGGCTGCCCTTGTCAAAGAGAAGGGAACCTTATACTTCAAGGTGTGTGAGTCCCTGTACAATCCTTTCCATCTCAAAGAATTACTCAAGTGTCAGTGAGTTGTGCTGATATTCCTTACTCTGAATTCTGTCAACACTCTTTTTGGTGAGAATAAGCCAGAATTTTTACAAGTCTGTTATTTTTCAGTATAGGAAATGGCGAGGAAAGTATGAGTTAATATGGAAAAAAAAGCACAAATACGTCTTTCACACGTTCTGCTCTAGACTGTGTCCTTCCATAAAGGCATACCAGATCTGGCTTGCCATCACAGTATCACTCAAGGCCTAAACCATCTCACTTGGTACATAGTTGGCACTCCGCAAGTGTTTTTGGAATGAAAAAAAAAGAATGAATAGAATAATTGTTAGCAAGCAGTGGATTCATAGGAGTAAGTTTTACATTTTTTTCCTTTCTACTGTCCTGGTGACATCACTAGGGCACATGACAACAGGAAAAAGCACATATACAGATTTCGAAAGAAATTGACAGGCAGAGAATATTAATTGCCTCTAATGATCAAGATGATTCCCACATACTTGCTTTTGAGGAGTCATCAGAAACTCTTGGATAATGTTCATTATAAATTGCTTCTCAAAAACCCTTTCTGGTAGCATCTAGGAGTGTGATGTTTTCTTTCTTAGATATTAAACCCCCAGATGTAAGAAAAAAAGAAACAGCGCTTTGTTCAATTGTAATCAGTGTTCTACCCCTTGCATCCCCCACCCCAAGTACACACATTCTCCGTGTCAAGCAGAGAGGGCTCAGTGGTGACAGTTAGAGGGAGACCAAGAGTTTGGGTATGATTTTTGGCCAGGCACGGTGGCTCATGCCTGTAAACCCAGCACTTTGGGAAGTGGAGGCGAGAAGATTACCTGAGCTCAGAGGTTCGAGATCAGCCTGAGCAACATGGCGAGACCTCATCTCTACAATAAATCAAAAGATCAGCTGGGCATGGTGGCATGCCTGTGGTTCCAGCTACTTGGAAGGCTAAGGCAGAAGGATCACCTGAGTCCAGCAGGTCGAGGCTGCAGTGGCTGTGAGGTGCCACTGCACTCCAGCCTGGGCGACAGAGTGAGACTTAACTTCAAAAAAAAAAAGATTTCCTTTTTCTGCCACTGCAATACTTGAACAGAACATAGACGATGACATCTAACAGCATGATACAGGAATGCGTAAGTGTGCTCTCACAAGTCTTTAGGGAGTGATCTGATGTAAGACATGCTATTTGCATTTATTGCCTGGTCAGGAGGGAAGGGGGACAATGTTAATTCAAATGAAACAACTAGAGAATTATGTCAGAACAGATAATCAACCCCCAACTAGCCCAGCCAAGGGCCACATGTTTGGCTTTTGTTTTTCAAACTTTGACCTAAGATCAACCATAGGATCATGAAATCTAGTAAGTAGACATGTATTGCATTATGTCATAAGGATAAGTTTTGTTGCATAAAACTTTTGTTAAGTTGTGTATGAGCAGGTGCTGGATTGCAATTTAAAACATATTTCTTGTGAGGGTATTAGTCAAATTTGAAATCGTGGATTCAGATAATATATAATCATTTATATACTTATACTTATTTGTCATTGTTTATTATATATACTAAAATATTGTGTGGATTACCAGAAAACACTGGGATATGAGGGAACAAGCTCAGAATTGGGAATTGGAAAAACTGGGCTTTATGGCTCCTTAACTGATGTAAAGTTATTTAAGATCCAAAGAGGTTATACTTTCATGTAAAAGTGAGGGAGTTACACAAGATGATCCCCAAGTTTCTTTCCAGCCCAAAGTTTCTGTAGGTTTCTCAAGAGCAAGTTTGATTTTTTTTTCTTAATTCTAATTGAAGTATTTGGACACTTCTAAACTATTCAAGTAAGATTCCAAATGGGTTATTTGTATACCCAAATATACAATACACTAGAATTAGAAAAAAGGTTTCTATAAAATATCTTAAGTATGATGTTTTCCTAGACTTCTGAATTCCATAAAAGTCTTTAACTGTATTTTATATGTCTTCTCAATACTTCTAAATAGAATATTATGGTTTGGGAGAGTTTGAGGCTCTTGGCATTTGACTAGAATTATATTGACTCAGTGCAGTAGAACAGCTCAGCTATTCAGAAGCTCTAATTGGTTGTTGATGACACAGAATTTGGAGAACGTTATTGGTAAGGAAACAATGTTATGAAGCCATGTGTCATATAGCCACGTCCTGAATGTGTACAGAGAGATGAGCAGAATTAGTGAGCAGTATCCAAAAGCACTGTTTACGTGTCTGTACAATTATTTATTGTTGCTTATTAATATAACTACTGCAACAATGATTTGTATATTTCATAATATTATGAACCTTCTTAAAATTACTGATCTTTGGATAAAATCTGGATCGGCAGTCACACATATGGAACGAATTATTTTTAACATGCAATTTGATAGACAAAATCTTTCAAAACATTAGTCCACTGGGAAAAAATTAATGAAAGGTTCAAAACCACTGACCTAAGACTTTTCTCCCAGAATGTCTCTGAACATTTTGTACCACTAAAAACTTCCCTGGAGGCACCTTTATAATTATAGGTAAAAGATCCCAGCAGTGATCCTTGCTTTAGCTGTAAGACTTCAAAATGGTGGGTAGATGGTTTCCTGTACACATTCTCTTACATTTTCAACTTTCAGGGCAGGTTTCAATCTGCCACACTGCCCTCCTGGGCCCTGTCTCTCCCAGGGTGTTTGACTTGGCATGTCATGCGTTTGCACACAGTCCAGATGTGTAGGTGAGAGCAGAGATGGGCTGAACTGAAGATCTGTATTTCATGCTGTCTGCATTATCAGAGCTTTGTTTCCATTGATCTGTTGGTTTGGTCTGGTTTACCCTAAGTGGATAAAATTTCCCCCCTCAGTAGGACTGAATTGTACCCAGCTTTTAAATGGGAAGGATTTTTGCCATTTAGACTGTAAAATCCACATTTCAACTTGTGAACACTGAGGAGAAGAAGAGAGGACTCGTTTGTCTCTGAGAATAATTACTAAGCACAGGCAACAACATGATATTTTGCAGGGCATTGTGCACATCAGTTTAGTAAACAGACAGGATTTTTGCCCTCATAGCTGACGGTATTCTGCAGGACAGAGCAGAGCGTTAACTGTCACACCTGGGGAGTGGTTCTCTTTTTTCTGATTTGTCAGCCATGGTAAGAAGGCTGAGGAGGACACTGCGGTGATGTGGGGTTCTTGCGCCCCCTTGTGCTCCTCTTGGGAAGCAAGCATTTCTAAAGCAAGCCTGTGAAGGAGAGTCAGTCAACCACTGAACCCTTTTCAGACAAACTGAGCTTTGCTGTTTTCACCACCTTTGCTGAACCACGATACCAAATGGCATTTAGAAACAAGCCATCTATGACTTTAGGATTTGGGGCTAAAAAAAACCTAAGAACAATCCAGTCTGTCTTTTATCTCTTTCTTTCATTCTTTAGAGACAGGGTCTTGCTATGTCACTCAGGCTGGAGTGCAGTGGCACAGTCATAGCTCACTGCAGCCTCAACCAACTGGGCTCAAGCAGTCCTCCCACCTCAACCTCCTGAATAGCTGAGACTACAGGTGCGCACTCCTTCATTCTTTTAGTGCAGGATTTTTCAACTTTAGCACAAGTGTCATTTGAGGCCGTATAATTCTTTGTTGTGGAGGTTGTCCTGTGCATTGTAGAACGTTTAACAGCATCCCTGGCCTCTGCCCACTAGATGCCAGTAGCAACCTCCCCCCAAAGTTGTGACAGATAAAAGTGTCTCTAAACATTGTCAGATGTCCCCAGGGGGAAAAATTGCCCCCAGGTGAGAACTTCTTGAATACCTCAGAAGCAGGAATTCTACAAAACAGATTTTGCTCATTGGAAGTTGAGGTTTAAAAAAGTAACATATGATATATATGAAAGAGCTTTCAAAAAATTTAAAGTGCTCTCTATAAATGTTAAGGAATTATTAAGAAGTCTATATTTGCTTTTTTAGAAACCATAGTCTCTACTGTTCTGACTGTTGAGAACTTACTGAAGCGAGAAGATCTAGGCCCTTGTCCTCCCTGGCTCTTCTTTTCTTTCCCTATGGCAATAATTAGGAGATAGAAAACTTAATAGGTATGTTGGAAATGAATGAGGTGAGCTGGGCTTGGTGGCTCAGCCTGTAATCCCGTGCCTTGGGAGGCTGAGGTGAGTGGATTGCCTGAGCCTGTGGGTTCGAGACCCGCCTGGGAACTTGGTGAGACCTCATCTCTACAATAAATCAAAAATTAGCCGGGCATGGTAGCGCGTGCCTGTAGTTCCAGCTACTTGGAAGGCTGAGGCGGAAGGATCGCCGGAGCCCAGCAGGTCGAGGCTACGGTGGCCAGGAGCGGCCACTGCACTCCAGTCTGGGCAACAGAGTGAGACTCCAACTAAAAAAAAAAAAAAAAAGAAAAGAAAATGAATGAGGTGAGAGTAAAGAAACTGGGGGAAATACCTGGCCTTCTCACCTAATCTAAATGACACCCTTTGTTTCCACCCGCATCTCCATTTTTGTGCCCAGCAATAGCAGTTTTGATTTCCAGGTTACATTCCTTTGACTTTAATATTTACTCAGCAAACCTTTATTAAGGACCTCTTCATCCTAAACCTTAGATATTCCAAAAGAGATAGGACATACTACTTGTCCTAAAAGAGCTTACAAATCCAGCAAGAGAAACTGGTGAGGACTTTATTCTCATTCTCATTTTTTTGTAGTGCCCAAAAAAGGAGGCAATAGGCTTCAGTGACAAAATATAAGTATTGATTGTCTTCTTCAGCTCAGGTGGCCTAAACAATAGGAACTTATTTCTTACTGAATTTATTTCTGAGACTGGAAGTCCAAGATCAAGGGTCTGCAGAGTCAGTGTCTGGTGAGGCCCCTCCTTGGGTTGCTCATGGCCCCCTTCTTACTGTGTCCTCGGTGGCCTTTCCTCAGGTCCATGTGGGTGGAGAGAGACAAAAGAAGCTCTCTGGTGTATCTTCTTAGAAAGGCTCTGATCCCACACCCTCATGACCTCACCTCAACCTAATTCCCTTCCCAAAGGTTCTGTCTCAGAATGTCAGCACATTGGGGTGAGGGCTTCATCATATGAATTTGGGAAGGGAAACACAATTCAGTTCATAGCAAATATAATTTCCTCACGAGTTTTGGCATCTGTATTAAAAGGACCCAGTTACGTATTCTTATAAATAACCTGTATCACGCATTTCTGAGTGGAAGAGGGCAACACCCTGATTTAGTGCCCTTGCCCTTTATAACACCTCAGAAGACTTTTGCACTGCCTTTCTACAGCAAAACCAGTGAGCTCTCTGAGTTTCCCTTTCCTAAGCGAGTAACTTGTGAGGAAGTGAGGAAGGATGTTTGGGGGAGGTAGTACAACCCTCCTTCAGACCCAGCCCTCCAGCTGAAACAGTCTGTCCATCCTCGTCGCTGGAAAAATCACCATCAGGGCTTCCTTTCTTCAGGTGTTGCTCATTCCTTGTGCCACCCATTTGAAGCCCTGTGTGACCAGAATGTTCTGTTAGACCTTCTCCTTGACTTTCCTCTGCTTATTCAAAGTCTCGGGTGGGGGCTGGGGTGAATGTGGGGCGAGACAGTTCCAATGGAGAAATTCTGGTGTTAACACTGTTCATTGGTCACACTTTGAATCAATGTCCTAATAGGTTGGCTGCTCCCCTGCTGTCTGGTAGGATGTGTCATCTGTGTTTTGGAGGTTATAATCATCTCCTGCAAAGGAGAACCCTCACCTGTGCTCTTATTCTGTGTATTTATCAGCTATCACTTCATTCTTTCATTTGTCTTCAAATGGCAGCAAGCACATTGTGTCAGCCCAGTGTTACTTGTATAGTGTAGATAGCTATAGATATAGATATATAAATAATAGATTTATGTGATTGTTACAATTGTTAGAAGTCTATCAATAAGGACAAAAATATGAATAGGAGAACGATTTTTCTCACAGTTAGCTGGCACGCCTATATGACTTACGTTTTATAGTTGTGGTTTATGCTATATGCTTGGTCGACTATGTATATTCCCATTGCCTATCAATCACAGGTCAGCAAATTACATCGTGTGGGCCAACTCTGGCCTACTACCTGATTTTGTAAGTAAAGTTTTACTGAGCAGCCACACCCATTTATTTCTATATTATCTAGAGCTGCTTTCGTATTACAAATGACAGAGTTAAATAGTTGACGCAGAGCTTAGTTTAGAGAAATAAAATGTGCTATGTGTGGGACTTGCCAGACTGTAGTATTTACTGTGCAGTGCTGAACATCAGAAGAAAAAAGAAAAGAAACATCCCCTTCACTTTTTTAGTGGCCTATTGTAAAACTGCTCACAATCCTTTCTGAAAGACTAAGGGGCTAAATACCAAATAATGTAGCCCCGAGCCGGGATGCACATCCAGAAAAATGCCCTGAGTGTCTGTGGAGCCTGTGCTATCCTGAGCTCACAGACCCTGAGCTTCCGAGGGAGAGGAGAGCCGCCTGCAGAGCCCCCTGAGAATAGGAGAAGCCATCCGTGCCAGGTCCTGTGGGGGCTGGCTTCGTCTTGAGGGTTTGGTTTTTTTCCCCCTCAAGAGTCGAGTACAAGTAATCGCTGCCTTTTTTCTCCTAGGGAGGCAAGTACATGCAGGCTGTGATTCAGTATGGGAAGATTGTGTCCTGGTTGGAGATGGAATATGGTTTATCAGAAAAGGAATCGAAAGCCTCTGAATCGTTTCTGCTCGCCGCCTTTCTCAACCTGGCCATGTGCTACCTGAAGCTTAGAGAGTACACCAAAGCCGTCGAGTGCTGCGATAAGGTAGAGTCTCGTGTGCGCTGGTCTTGAACTATTCCAGATCTTTCTCTATCCCCATCTTTTGCTTCCTCTCAGTCAAAGGCTGGAGGGTTTTAAAATTTTTATTTTATTTTTATAAGGTCCTCTTAAATTTTATTTTCTACTCTATTTTAAAAATTTCAACAGCTTTGGGGAGAACAAATCATTTTTGGTCTGGGCTTTAAGAGCACCCACCACCCCAACCTGTGCACATTGTATCAGTAAGTGATTTCTTGTTGTCCCCCTTAGGGTTTTTCACTTTGCTTTGTTTTATTTATTGGTGTGTTTGGGATTGTTTCTCAGGAATTGGGAGATTCAGAAAGATTTTGATGACAGTCGAACTTTCCTGATACCTGGACTGTTTATCATAATACATTATAAATAACGGTTTTAACAAATTAAATTATTTTTTTCATGACCTTTCTTATACCTGTGGTGCTTGTATCAGATTAGACATGTAACTCCTCAGGTTTAGTTTCATAAGAGCAATTTTAACTTATACTTTCTGGACTTTAATACAACAGACTGTAACTGTTCATATAAAGCATATATACAGTACACTTTTTACTATAATCATATTTATTCTGATCATAAATGATTTGAAAGACCCACAAAGCATCAACAGCCCTCTCTATTTTTACGTTTATGTGACTAATACCATTTCTGAGTACGAAACTTACAGTGCTCCTTAGCAGTGTTTGATTGCATGTACTATTCTGATACATTTCTACACCAGCTGATGCTGACTAGTGTTTCAGGCATCTGGGCTCAGCATGAACAGTGTATGTTACACTATGGGTAAAAGCTAATCATTGGGTGCATCTTACAGACAGATGTAAAGGGATAAGAACAACAAAAGGCAACGATTTTGTATATTATTTATGAGATTATTTTTTAGTTTTGTGGATCAGTTGTTTTTCTATAGCATCACACTAAATTTTTGCCTGAGAAAGGAATATTATTGTTGTTTTGGTTTTTTTTTTTTTTTTTAGTTGGAGTCTAACTCTGTCACCCAGACTGGAGTGCAGTGGCCGCTCCCGGCCACCGCAGCCTCAACCTGCGGGGCTCTGGCGATCCTTCCGCCTCAGCCTTCCAAGTAGCTGGAACTACAGGCGCGCGCTACCACGCCTGGCTAATCTTTGAAAATTTATTGTAGAGATGAGGTCCAGTTGCCCAGGTGGGTCTCGAACCCACGAGCTCAGGCAATCCACTCACCTCAGCCTCCCAAGGCGTGGGATTACAGGCTGAGCCCCCAAGCCCGGCTGGAACATTATTGTTAATTACATTGATAAAACGTTATGCTTCTTTTTTTGGTATAGAAGTAATATAGTAATTCAAATACTATAGAAATGTACAAGAAAGTGAAAGTACATTTGCAAATTCTCTTTGACCTTCTCTCCCAAGACTAGTCATTAATTTTGTACATATTTCTTCCTTTTTTTCCATACCTAGAGTAACATATTTGTATATATATATATATATCTTGCCCAGGCTGGAGTGCAGTGTCTATTCACAGACACAATCCTTTCGCCCTGCTACCTCAAACTCCTGGCCTCAAGCAATCCTCTGGCCTCAGCCTCCTGAGTAGCTGGGACTATAGGCACGTGCCACTTTGCCTGGCTGTGTATATTTTTTAAATGAGAACATATAGATTTAGATGCAAATATAGCTTTATAAGACATCTTTTTGTGTGTGATCAGTTCATCATGTAGTTCTCCTTCATTTTTAAGATCTATAATGTATTGGTTAAGATCCATTGTATGCATCTGTCTATCATAATGTGTTTTTGTGGGGGTTTTTTTTTTTGGTTGTTGTTTGTTTGTGAAGACAGGGTCTCACTCTGTCATCCAAGCTGGAGTGCAGTGGTGCAATTAGTGCCTGGCTAATTTGTTTTTTGTCATTTGTTTGAGGTGGGATCTTGCTATGTTGCCCAGGCTGGCCTTGAATTCCTGGCTTCAAGTGGTCCTCCTGCCTCACCTCCCAAAGCACTGGAATTAAAAGTGTGAGCCAGCCGGGCTCGGTGGCTCAGCCTATAATCCCACACCTTGGGAGGCTGAGGTGAGTGGATTGCCTGAGCTCGCGGGTTCGAGACCCGCCTGGGCAGGCGAAACCTCATCTCTACAATAAATCAAAAAAATCAGCCGGGCGTGGTAGCACACGCCTGTAGTTCCGGCTACTCGGAAGGCTGAGGTGGACGGATTGCCGGAGCCCAGCAGGTCGAGGCTGCGGTGGCCGGAAGCGGCCACTGCACTCCAGTCTGGGCGACAGAGTGAGACGCCAACTCAAAAACAAAAACAAACAAACAAAAAATTGTGAGCCACCACACCTGGCCTATCATAGTTTCACTGATCTTTGGTACAAGATTTCAAGGTTTTGAATATTACAAATTATACGGCATCTGTCTTTGCTTACTTGTGGGATTGTTTCCATATATTGAATTCCCTAGAAATGGACGCACTAGGTCAAAAGACGCGGACATTTACAGTTCTAATACAGAATATATTTTCACTGAAGATTATCAGTATTTTTTCTTTTTTGTCATTATTGTTTTTTGGCAACAAAAAGCTCTATTTTTGTTTTTTTCTCATGGTTACTAATAAAGTTGCACATCTTTCCTTTATTTGTATTTCTTCTGTGAGTTGGCCAGGCACATCCTTTGACCTGATTATTTGTCTGTCTTCTATAGATTGAAGCAGTCATATGGTATCACCGTTAACCCTTTGTTTGACTGTAGGAAGGCTGTTCTTATTTCTCTTCTACTTTGTTGATTGTATCTTCCTCTGTAAAGAAAGTTTTAATATTTACACAGTCAAATCTGTGTTTTCCTTTCTGGTTAGAAAAATCTCCCCCACCCTAAGATTATAAACTCTATATAACTCTGATATATTTTTATGGTTTTGTTTTTATATAAACATAACTGGTCTAGAATTTATTTTTATGTTTATGATGTGAGGTAAGAATTTAATTCTTTTATTTTCTATGTGGACAGCCGCTATGCTGTTCCCGTTTATTGCAAGGCTAGTCCTGTCCCTGCTGATTTCCGTCCTCATCTTTGTCATTAGTAAATGTTCTAATAAGCAGACATATGACTGTTTCCGAATGCTTTGTTCTGTTCCACTGAGCTATTTGTCTGTATGCTAGTAACCAAACCGTTTTAATTTCAGTGTTTTTTAGTGTACTTTTTTCTCAAGTGAGACAAGTCTCTCTTTTCTTTTTTCAATTTTTTTCCAGCCATTCTTGGGCATTTACTTATTCCAGTGAACTGTCAATCGAACATCTTAAGAGTACCTCTCAAATCTCCTTGGGATCTTTCTAGAAATTATGTTAAATACAGAAATTAATTTGAGTAGTATATTTTGGTCAGTATTATATAATTATCTTGAGCCCCCCACCCCCCTTTTTGAGTTGGAGTCTCACTCTGTTACCCAGGCTGGAGTGCAGTGAGTGGCATGCTCATGGCCACTTCAGCCTCGACCTGCTGGGCTCAGGTGATCCTTCCGCCTCAGCCTTCCTAGTAGCTGGAACCACGGCACGTGCCACCATGCCCAGCTAATTTTTTGATTTATTGTAGAGATGAGGTCTCACCAAATTGCCCAGACTCAGGTAATCCTCTCGTCTCAGCCTCCCAAAGTGCTGGGATCACAGCCTTGTACCACCACACCTGGCCTAGAGCCCCATTTTTTAAATACATCTTTTCCATCTTCTTTGGCAAGGGAGCTTTGTTAAGCTACTTAACTACTGAATTTCTTATTAAAATTCATCCTTTCTAAAATACAGACTATTTGTTCCTAGGCCCTTGGACTGGACAGTGCCAATGAGAAAGGCTTATACAGGAGAGGGGAGGCCCACCTGCTCATGAACGAGTTTGAGTCAGCCAAGGGTGACTTCGAGAAAGTGTTGGAAGTGAACCCCCAGAATAAGGCTGCACGACTGCAGATCTCCATATGCCAGAAGAAGGCCAGGGAGCATAATGAGCGGGACCGCAGGGTATACGCCAACATGTTCCAGAAGTTTGCAGAGCAGGATGCAAAGGTGTGTGCAGAACCCACGCCCAAGTGGATCGAGAGCTGACCTTGCCCAGGGAATGGGAATAGTGAGACAACCTGAGAGGCACAAGAATAGGGAAAACAGTTTCTATCTGATCTGAGGCTGGTTTGGACCCAGAGGTTGAGTATGGCAGTTTCACCCACCAAAGGCACAAGTAAGGCCCTCACATGACTATGCAAGACATGAAAAAAATAGGTTCCCTTGAAGATGTACTAATAAATCTTCTGTTATTTTTTATAAACCCATCAGTTTTTTTCTCCAAGTAATACTTCCACTTTTTCTAGATTACGGGAGCCCTACAATCATGACCTTCACCTGGGGGTCAGGTGCCAACTTGACAGACATGGCAGGAGAGAAAGGGCAGCCTCTCTTATGACATAGCTGTACTCTGGCCCCGAGAATATTGTCAACTCCCCAACCCCATTAGCATACGAACTTCATTATTCAACAGCTGTTCATGTGGCAAGCTGGTCATTTTAACCAAAGGAAAGTGAAAGCACCCACTCTAACTATGGGTACACAGCCCAGACCAGCCCAGCTGGACAACCTACATAAAACCATTGTAATACACTCTTGTTTTGGGCCTGATAAACAGTCTGGAGCAGCCAGAAATCGTTTCACATCATTTTTCTCTAACCCTCTTGATTGCGTATTTCTTCTTTAGGAAGAGGCCAGTAAAGCAATGGGCAAGAAGACTTTAGAAGGAGTCACCAATGAAAAAGGAACCAAAAATCAAGCAATGGAAGAAGAGAAACCTGAAGGCCACGTATGACGCCACGCCAAGGAGGGAAGAGAGTCCTCGTGAACTCGGCCCCTCCTCAATGGGCTTTTACCTAACTCAGGACTGAACAGTGTTTAGTGTAAAGTTTGTTATAGTCTATGTGATTCTGGAAGCAAAAGGCAAAACCAGTAGCTTCCCACAAACAGCCACCCTGCTGCTGCCCAGTGGGTTCATTGAGGGGTGGCACGGGACCACTCCAGGTGAAACACAGAAATGACTGTTGGTGTGGAGAGATTGAGCCAACAGCCTAAGTCCAGCTCATTTCAGTTTATGTCAACTTTCAATATCCAGTTCAGGGTCCCTTGAAACAATTCTAGCAATTTGGGGCTGTCTGTTAAGTTTTACATTTGAACTTCAACAGCACTGCAGAAACCTTTTTAAAAAATGCTTAATGAATTTCTCCTTTCTTATAGGTGGATAGGGTGGGAGAAGGAGAATGAGGTTTTGTTTTTTAACTGACTGAAGTGCTATGAATGCAACCTGTTGCATTTTTAATCAACAGAAGCCACAGTAGAAGAGGTTAGTGTCCCCTCAGTCCCACAGCAGTGTCACAGACTTGAAAGCCAGAACCTCAGAGGCCACTTGCTTGCTGACTCAGCCACCCCACACTCCCCCCTTAGCAGCTTCCTGGTGAGTGAGAACGGGTTTCTGTCACAGCCAGCCTGTCCCTGGGGAGTCATTCTGTCATTCCTAAAACACCCTTCAGCAGTAATCACGAGCAGACGGGAGTTTCTGGATTTGCTTTTCTTGTTTTGGATGACGTTCTGAGATGCTGAAATGTGAAAAGAGCAATCAGAATTGTGCTTTTTTCCCCGCTCCTTTTAGGAAATAATGCTGAATACTTCCTGCTAGCACCACTACTGTTCAGCTTCTTATTTCCATTCAAATCCTTGCTATTAAGAATTTAAGACTCATTCTTGCAATATTGGATCTATTTACATATCCATTTAGGATCCATGAAGCTTTCTTTTTTTTTTTTTTTTTGGTCTTTTTAAAATTACTGGCCCATAAAGCATATGTATACTGGTTTATGAAACTTTATTTACACTCCTCTATCATGCAAAATATGTTTTTGACTTTTTACTACTTAAGTAGCTTAATTTTAAAAAGCGAATCCATGGGGTTAACAAATAAGTAGTTGCTCTTCTGCATTAAGGATTGTATCTGCAGGCTTGAAATGCAGTCGCTTTCTTTTCCTGCCCTGGTAGCTTCTCTGTTCTAGTGTGAATTGTGATAGAGTTGAAAGCAGCATCCCATGGAAGTACATCCAGCCTCAGCCTCCAGTACTTGAGCATTGAACTAGAGCAAATCTTAAAATGAATATGTACATGGAGTCGAACTTCAGTCCTTATGGGGGGACATGATTGTACATGGCTCTCTATTCCCACAGCCTGAGAAACACACATGGGAATGCACATGGCAGCCCAAAGAACATTCGCTTAAGCCCACAACATCTCACTGTTTTAAATCCTAAAAGCACTGGCAGTTATATTTTAGGTTCATTATTATTTTTATGGCGGTTTTAGCAAAAGACATTCACGATTAGGTTAGGACCCACCTTAAACCTAAAAATCAAGTCATTTCCTTTTATACTGGTTTTCTTTACCGTGGAACAAACAGATTAAATTGTGAGCTTTTCCTTCAATGATAACTAAAACCCTTCTAACTTCTCATTTATGCTTTTGTCTTTTTTCATGAAATATTTCCTTTAAAAGCCCCAATCTTATCTAGGAAATACGAACAGCAAAAGTTGATTTTGCTTATTTGCTAAGCTATTTGGTATGTGAAGCTCTGTTGACTAGAGCATGTTTCCAATAAATTCAAGACTGAGGATGTTCCTAAGGCCAGTTAACATTTGGCAGGTAACCAACAAGAAAACAATTCCAAAAACTCAGATGATCCTAGCCAGCTGTCTCCCAAGTGTATATCATGGGTCACTAGGAGCTGGGGAGAGGAGAGGAGGAGTGCATGAGTGCAGGGTGCCTGTTCCATACCAGAAGACACTTCACATATTCTTGTCTCAAACTCAGTCACCTGGCACAGTTTGGTAGAAATCAGCAGATGTCTTTGAACCACCTTTTAGACTGCTATGGATTGATGAGTCAGCAGATGATGAATTAAAAACGAATTGCTTTTTTAAAAAAAAATCATTTAGATGCACTTTTTTGGTGTTCTTTAAATAAATCCAAAAAACAAACATGATTTCCCATTGTTCTTGGTTTTGCTTAAATAATTTTAGGGAAAGCTGTTTTGATTAAAATATCATGGCAGGAGTCAACGTGAAGAAATGAGACATCAGAAAAGTGGCAAGAAACAGTATTGTCCTGCTCTTTGCTCTAAGGGGCAAGATGAAATCTACATTGGGATAAAGGTAGTGGAATGATGCATCTTTGCTAAAATGAACCAGATCAGAAAAATAAGAGTTTTGTTTGTTCATTAACCAGTGGATATGTCACCTTTTTAAACTGATTATTAGGTAGGCTCAGTTTGCGAGATAAAATTCAATTGTGCCCTTTAGTAAACACATATAAGCATGTAAACATAAATAAGCATATCTCCGGTGCTGTTCTGTATGGAGCCTGCTTTTCCTAAGTGGCATACTTCATCTGATACTCATCGTTACAGCCACTGAAGGCCTAAGGAGATGAGGTCACAGAGGCTGCAAGTCCCGACTGTCCCACTATGATAGAAGGTGGCGTGGGGCTACCCCTTTCTCCAGGAGGACCTCTGAAGTCTGCAGAAGGCTGATGTGAGCTCTAGGCACCCTTTATTCCCTCTGACTTCTTTGCTTCATCTCTGGATTTGAGTTACACTCCTCCCTCTTTGCTGTTAAGTTACCTGGTAATGAAATAATTCCCTTTATGGGCATGCTTTTTTCTAAATAAATAATGATCACAGTAGGGCTCTTGAGGACCAGTTAGAGATTCCTGGCTGTAAGTTTGTGGTTTCAGTAATTCAGAGGCAGCCTGCACACCCTCCAAAGCATGAAAGTGGCAGTGAGGAGCTCTGTCCGCTCTTCCTGGACCTGAGCAGCGCACTGAACTCTCCCCTTTTAGCTTGGTGCATTAGAATACTGCATTCTCTGACTAGTACCCTGGGAGACTGTCACCACTACTGGTGACAAAATGTGTTGAATCTGGGCAAGTTAGTCAAATCCTGAAGCTCAGACTTCCCCAGCCTAGCTGTATGTTTTCTCCATCAGCTGGCTACTTATGCATCTGAATAGCAACAACTGACAAAAGTGCAAGAAAGGACTTTCTCTGATGGCTTGAGAAGTGTTGGGAGCCCTTCCGTACTTGCCTGCAGAGTTTCTCTCCCACGTGTCTCACATGGAGATTTCTGTGGGAGGTGATGAAAGGATTCAGAGAGAAGGCACAATTGTGCTGGCACTGCTACTTGCACAGCTTGTCGTCATTCTTTAATTGCCCATGTGTGACCTTATAATACATCACAAGAAAGGGATGTCACTGAGCATAGCTCCAGAGAAGACCTTTGACAGCATCCTATTTGGGTAATTGCTACCTATGGGTGGGACAACTCAAACACAGTCCATCATGCAGGGATTCTGTGTCTCCTAGAGATGGAACCTTGGAGAATCAAGGATGGGAAGACCCAGGATGGCCACAGTCATCCCCGTCACCTGACGCCCTTTACCATTTTGAAGCCGGTCTTTTCCTGGTCTGAGGCATGATTATTGATGGATGGACTGAAATGTAGTTAGTAAAGTAGTTAATAAAGTATCAGAATTCCCAGGCATTTGGTAGAATGGAAATGGCCACAGAGCCACAGGCCTCACAGTCTCCCTTGGAATAAAGTTAACCAGTGGATATTTCACGTTTTTAAATTGATTATAAGCTAGGCTCAGTTTGTGAGATAAAATTCAGTTGTGCCCTTTAGTAAACACATATAAGCATGTAAACATAAATAAGCATATCTCAGGTGCTATTCTGTATGGAGTCTGCTTTTCCTAAGTGGCATATTCTTCATCCAGTACTCATCGTTACAGACACTGAAGGCCTAAGGAGATGAGGTCACAGAGGCTGCAAGTCCTGACTGTCCCACTATGATAGAAGGTGGCATGGGGCTGCCTCTTTCTCCAGGTGGGGAACTCGCCTGTGTGTTAACAAGGGGCAAATGCCTTTTGTTTAAAGCATGCTCTGGGCCAAGGAACTTCAGTGTCAGGTGCTTGTCTTTTCAGGTTCTGAGGTATTAGATCCTCACCACCCACCAACTTGCAATCTGATCGGAGCAAGAAAAGGTGAAAAAGTTTTGTGCTCTACTAATTTTGAACTGCCACTTAAATACTCATGCCTAAAGGGATCCTGCTTTTTTTCTGGACATAAACTCAAGGGCAAATGGTAAGACCTCCAGTGGTCTGTGCTGCACGGCCGGGTATCAACAAGGAGTAGGGTAGGTATCAGCTTCTGAGAACAGTGCATAGGGAGAGCTGGCCTGCAGCCGCAGACTGAAACTAGTCATGATTACCATTTATTGAGTGCTTCCTATGTGCCAGGCTCTTAATCGCTCTTTCCACTGACCTCCCAAATATAAAAAGGCCAGGAACGGTGATATATGCCTGTAGCCTCAGGAGGATGGATTGAGCCCAGGAGTTTGAGGCTGTAGTGATCGTACCTGGAGTACCCTGCACTCCAGCCTGTGTAACATAACAAGACTCCACTTCTTTAAGAAAAAAATGAATGTGGCTACTGCATCATTTCCACCTTCCAGATCTCACACAAGGTCATGTGGTCCTTGTTAACCTAGACTGTGCAGGGAAGGAATTCTGGAGCATATATTTCCAACTTGGCTTTGACACATTATAAATGGTTCGAGTGTCCAGCCTGGGCAACATAGCGAGACCTTGTCTCTACAAAAAAAATCAAAAAAATTAGCCACCGGGCATCGTGGTATGTGCCTATAGTCCCAGCTACTTGGGATACTGAGGTGGAAGGATTGCCTAAGCCCAGGAAGTCAAAGCTGCCATGATATGTGATCATTGTGAGTGTGCCACTGCACTCCAAGCTGGACAACAGAAACCCCTACTCAAAACAAAACAAAAAAAACACCAATAACAATAAATAAACCAAGTGTCTAAGCCTTTCTTGATACTAAATACTTCCAGCCTGGGCCTGCTTGGAATGTTGTGTTTCCTAAGATAACTTATTACTGTAGGCATTGTTACTTGGCTTAAAGTTATCTCCGTAAAGTTTCTAAGGAAATAAGGCAGAAGATCGGGTTGTTAATGATTAATATTTGGGGATACAACGACTTGTCTTTGTACTTGGTCACTTGATTTTGTGACTTTGTATTATATCTGCCTACAACCAGACTTCCACAATGAGAACTCCTGATTTTTTTGGTCTAAAAACATAAACCCTCATGTACACTATCGCCCTCTGTAGATATCAGAGTCTTCCTAAAGATGATACCAGCCTGTATAAATAGTACAGTACAACTCCTCTGCCCCACTGAGGGGTCCAAGAACTCATTGCCTTACTCATCATCTTCCCCAGTCTGGAACATAGTACCTGCTCAGTAAATTTGCTTTCTGTCCTTCTTTCTAAGGCAACCTCTCATTTCTCAGTGGCCCTTCATTCCTGAATTTGCCATGTGGGAATCAGGACCACAGGATCCTCTAGCTGTCCTTACAGTCTGATTTGTGTCTTGGATTCATTTGCAAGTGATAAGCTAGCAGCAACTTGACTTTTGAGGACCTGTAACTGCAAAATGGGCCCATGGCCTTCAGGCTCCATGGATCTTAAATCTATTTTCAGTCGCAGTTAGTAACTCAGAGTTCATCAAATGTGAGTGGAGTATCTTCCTTAGAAGTGTTTCCGGGACCACCCTCCCGTCCTGGTGCCCTTGCTAGCCAGCCAGTCCCCAAGCACATATGACCCATCTGTCGTGAACTAGGCCCTGTCCCACCGAGGGGAAGGGTGGGCCCTCTGGGCTTGAGCAGCTCGCAGACATGGCAAATGAGGCATGCAGACGGCCAGACCCCTGCAGTGCCTCTGCCATCTCCTTGGGATACCTACAAAACTCGAACAGAGCAGGAAACTCAGCTCTGCCTCTCCAACTTCCTTGCTCATTCAGAGCCTGCTGGAGGCTGAGTCAAGCCAAGGCTGTCCCACGCTGACATCCTGATCAGCTCTGCCGCAAACCCTCCCCAGTGCCTTCCATGCTAGCCAGCATTCCCCCTCCCTGCTCCTCACCCAACATCTGGGCTGCAGAAAGTGCCCTGATATGGGACACCCCCATCCCTGCTGGGCTACCCCAGCCCTCTGATCCAGGGCCCAGCCTGGGCGGCTTCTCCTGATGGAGCCACCTCCCCAGGGCTGCACCTCCCTCTCACAAGGTGCTCTGGGTGGAGTCTCAGAGCTGGGAGCTGTGCCCTTAGGTCTGTTTTTCAGTTACCTGCCCACTGGACGGCAGCTGCAAAAAAAGCCCATTTTCCTTTCATTGCAAGACACCTGGACAGACATACCACGCCCAACTTTGTGTACTGCATGGTCACTAGGAAGCATTGAGTCTCAAGGAAAAGTTTTCATCTCTTTTAATTAGAACCTCCCCCCTCTTAGAAAGGTGTAATTTCCTGACTACTCTGGGAAACCTCAACCCTTTGTTGCCCATATCCTCCCTGCAGAGAAAACTGCACTGTTTGAGTGGTTGGTCAGTGGTTGCGTCTCTCCTCCCCACCCCCCCACCCCGTCACACACACAGTCACCCAAGGCTTTCTGTGTAGATTTCTAAGTTTCTTCAGAACATAGCTATGTCTTGTTGACAAGGGGCAGATTGTAATAAGACTACAGTGAAGCTTCACCCCCTTCAGGCTGTGAGTCTGGGCTTCTGAACCAAGTTACAACCTGAGACCACCTGGACAACCTGATGTCCTGCAGGCCATGTACATACCTCTGTGCTGTGAGCTGGTGCCAGCACCAAAACAGGACTCCCTCGTCAGGACTTCACCAGGCCAAGGAGCCCAAAGGCCCCTAGTGTTTTTGGCAAGAGACTGAATTAGGTCCTGCTCTCTGTGGGATCTGTCTCCTCACCTGTAAGATAACAACAGCTAATATGTATATTACTTTTAAAATCTTAGTTGTAATAAAAACGTAACAAAACTTACGAGGGACAGACACAGTGGCTCACTCCTATAATATGCCAGCACTTTGGGAGGCTGAGGTGGGAGGACTGCCTGAGCCAAGGAGCTTGTGACCAGCCTTGGCAACATAATGAGATTTCATCTCTACAAAAAAATCAACACATTAGCCAGGCATGGTAGCGCACACCTGCAGTCCCAGCTACTCTATGGGGGCTGAGGTGGGAGAATCACTTGAGTCCAGGAGTTTGAGTTTGTGGTGAGCTGTGATAGTGCCATTTGCTCTCCAGCCTGAGCAACAGAGTGAAACCCCAACTCAGGAAAAAAAAAAGTGACATCTTAACCATTTTTCTTTTTCTTTTCTTTTTTTGAGTTGGAGTCTCACTCCATCGCCCAGACTGGAGTGCAGTGGCCGCTCCCGGCCACAGCAGCCTCGACCTGCTGGGCTCCGGCGATCCTTCCGCCTCAGCCTTCCAAGTAGCTGGAACTACAGGCGCGCGCTACCACACCCGGCTAGTTTTTGATTTATTGTAGAGATGAGGGCTCGCCAAGTTGCCCAGGCGGGTCT
>CAUYQG010166199.1:0-24626 GCA_963574415.1 Tarsius wallacei
CCATCACATGGACAGATTGTAAGGTGGTGGGAAGTGGGTTTCAGGGGGCTCACACACTTGCCAGTGTATACTGTGATCTGCAGATAGCTTCTGAACCAAACTATTTATTTTTTTGCTTAGTTCTACAATAACAAGGTATGAAAGAATTCCAGAATTGCGACACCCATACCTCTACCAACAACAGACTTACTAAATTGGAGTTCAAGATTTATTTGTAGATCTTTTTGTCTTTAGATTAAGGGCATATCAGCCGTGCTCGGTGGCTCAGCCTGTAACCCCGCGCCTTGGGAGGCTGAGGTGAGTGGATTGCCTGAGCCCGCGGGTTTGAGACCCGCCTGGGCAACTTGGTGAGACCTCATCTCTACAATAAATAAAAAAATTAGCCGAGCGTGGTAGCGCGCGCCTGTAGTTCCAGCTACTTGGAAGGCTAAGGCGGAAGGATCGCTGGAGCCCAGCAGGTCGAGGCTGCGGTGACTGGGAGCGGCCACTGCACTCTAGTCTGGGCGACAGTGAGAATCCAACGCAAAAAAAAAAAAAAAAAATACTTTTTACAAATGTTGTAGCAGTATTATTTATAGCAGTCCCAAACTGAAAGCAACTCAAATATCCATCAACTGGAGAACAAATGAACAAATTATGCAATATTCAATCCATGGCATACCATTCAGTAGCAACAGGGTACAAAATATTAATTCATATAACAACATAGATGAATCTCAAAAATATGATGCTAAGTGAAAATAATAAAACACCAACAATACACCATACTGCATAATTCCATTTACATGATATGTAGCAACAGAAAGATCAGTGACTGCTTGGAGGTAGGCTGTAGGGAAAGGACCAAGAACAACCGGCAGGAGGAAACTTTTTAGTATGAGGAACTATGGCTCCTTCTATAACTTGATTGGTGGTGGTTACACAATTATATATGATTACCAAAATTTACACTGCACACATATAATTAGTGAATTTTATGACATTTAAATAATACCTTAAGGCACAAAAAAGTGTAAAAAAATAAGGCTTAGAAAACTCGTACCTGTTAGTGTTTTTCCTGCATTCAGAGGAGGAGCAATGACTCTGAAAAGTTTCTGCATTACAATGAATAGGAAAACAATTACCAAAATCTCAAAGGATAATATTATTTTTTTAAAACTCAAAGAATCTTATGCTATTGATCACTGTTCTCTGATAGAAGTAGTCATTTGGTATTAAGATTACATATAAAAACTTTTAATATGCACATGAAATGTTAAGAAGGGTCACGGAGAAACAATCATTGTTGTCATATTACTCATTGAAAGAAACCATTTAACAAATATCAGTTGCACAAAGGTCTTTAAGGCTCAGATTATAATTTCTGATAAAAAGTATCCTTTGGTTCTTAAAAGAGCTTTATTCTTTAAGAAATAGTAAGCAAGGAAAGGGATTAACATTCTACTAAAGTAGTAATGAAGATTACTTTAAACTAAAATCATCTAAACAATCAGCAGCCACAGAAAGAAACAATATCTCAACTTAAGTAGAGCCTCCCAAAAATATAGCTGCCACGGACCTCCCTCAGAGAGTTTTCTGATTGGGAGAAGACTGACCCTTAGCATCAGGAAGTACAAATTCAGCTGTCCAATAGCATCAAAAAGCCCAAAAGAACCTTCCACTAAAGACCTAACTCCATCCCCTCACCCTCGGTTTTGTTTTTGTTTTTGTTTTGAGTTGGAGTCTCACTCTGCCGCAGTCTCACTCTGCTGCCTCATGGCTCGCTCGACCTGCTGGGCTTAGGCGATCTTTCTGCCTCAGCCTTCCAACACCCCCGTTTTTTATTAAGCCAGTATATAAACCTTTATTGCTATTCAGCAGAGCTACTCTACTGAGTACTCCCACACACTTGTGAATAAATCTTGTCCTTTCACCTGTTAATCTTTATATTGTCAGAAGAGAGGTACAACCAAAATTGAAGGGTTATGAATTAGAGGGATACTCATTCTTCCAAGCTTAATGTACTTAAAGAAGCCTGAACTATCATAAAATGACTGCTGACTTCAAAATACTGAAGATAGTTTTGGATGGCAATAAACCTGCAAAAAAAAGCTGACTGGATGCCCTCAGTGGACGCCTGGCTTTTTGAGGTTTTTAAGCACATAATAAAGCATTGAGCTGGGAGGGCACTATATGTGTCTGCAACCCATTATCCACAATTCTGTCCTCAAATTTAAGACAAATAACAAGATGGATATGGGGTTTGGTTCTTAAGCCCAAATACTTTCAGACGATCTTGGTAAGGTAAATTAAAAAATTATCATGAATGCTATAAAATTGTGAATGGGGAAAAGCAACAAATTAGCAATTAACAAATACCAGCCTCCTACTATTTTCAGGACCCTTTCCCAGCAGAATATATCTACAAATAGCATTACCCAATAGTACATTTATTATAGACAATAACTATACATAATACATTTCTTACATCTTTTGGAAAACTTGTTATAGTATAAAAAATTCTTAGGAGAAAAAAAGTAAAGTCTAATAAGCAAGCATTACTTTAAACTTTATCTATTGTTTCCTGGTATTTAAAAACCTACTGACAAAAATAAGAAAAAAAGCAATGACAGAAGGTATGAAATTAAAGACTACATAATGGTCCCAAGCTAAAGTAGGTGCAAGTCTCATGAACGTATAAGAAATTTTAAAATGACTAGATGAAAACAGAAATTTTTCAAAGCAAATGGAGAACGGGAAAAATTAGTAGACCATAGTAAATATACATCCAAGTTAGGAATTGTCTTACCTCCATTGGACTAATAAATTCATTCATGCCTCTGTTGTAGACATAGATCATAGCATCATATAAACGATTTTCCCAACACATGAGAACTACCTGTAAAAAGGAAAAGTTATTTTGTCCATACAATTCAGTATGTCTCACTAATTATTTTCTTTAAAGCTTTAAGAATATAGAAGATCTTAAATTTTTTCCCTGATTTTTCTCATTTCTTCTACGACAAAAATGGAAGTTGAAGTACTTAACACAATGCCAGGGCAAGAGCTGCTGTAGGTTCAGTACTACTTATAATGGTACAACAGTACAATAGTTACTTTTAAATATCCTCCAATGCCTAATTTTGCTTCTTCTCTATATTCCCCCTTTCCATATTCATTTTACCTTTGGTCAATAGTTCTGCAAGTATTTACTGAACACCTATATCCAGCCTCTCTCCTAGGCACTGGGGATAAAGTGATGGACAAGACAAATCCTAGTCCCTATCCTTATTGAACCTACATTCATTTTAGACACTCCCCAAAAGAAGAAAGGGGCACAAAATGGCATATGAGTAAAGACTTGGGGAAGATAATTATACAACAACTTATTATTTACAAATGTGATAATGTTATAAACCCAACTCGATCTGGAGTATTCAAAAAGTTATCCATGAGGATACAATACTTAAGTTAGGACCTAAGGGATAGATGGATATGAGCCCACTGGAAACTAGGGATTCTGCTGGCAGAAGCAGCAGTGAGGATGAAGTGAGCATGAAGTGTTTAAGAATGGAGAAAAATCAACCTGAGAAAACATTTAGGAAGAGGCATAGATATGACTTAGAGTATAGAGTACTCTATATTCTATCCCTGTGAGAGCTATATGATACTATACAGTGGCAAGAAGGCTAGAGGAGAAAAGCAGAAGTCAGCAAAGGAGAATGATAAGGAGGAGCCAGAGAGGTAAGAGGGAAAATCAAAGTGAGGTGTCTTGGGAGACTCCTTCTAGAGAGGGTGTGTTCTGGGACCTCTTCTCTCTCTCTCCCCTCTTTCTCACAGAGTGTCATAATCATACATTTCTTCAGTGATAACTAACACATTTACAGCTTCAGTCCTGACCTCTCTCTGACTTAAATATCTAGCCACTTACCTGATATCTTTACCTGAATGTCTAATAGCTATCTTAAAATAAAAGAGAAAAATCTCCTGATTTTATCTTTCAAACTTAGACCTGCCCCAGTCTTGCAATATTCTTAAAGGAAGTACTATCTACCCGGTTTCTCAAATCAAAAAACTAGGCATTATCCTTAAATTCTCTCATTCCTACATTCTCATACCCTCACATCCAATTCATCAGCAGATCAATTATTATCTCCAAAGCATCCAAAATCAGTCCATCTCTATCCATCTCAGTGCTACCACCTCTGGCCAGAATGACCACCTGGACCAGCCTCCTACTTATTCTCTTTGCTTCCTCTGTATGTGACCCCCATTCCTCATTCTGTTCCCTTAAAGCAAACCACAATGCTCTTGCTTAAAATTTTCTATTGATTTTTCGTAGCACTTAGAATAAAATGCAAAGATTTGTACCTTGCCCCACAAGATGTACCTTTCTCATTCACCAAACTCCAGATCTGCTTGCTTTTTTCTGATATTTGGACACCCAAATACAATCCTTTTTTTTTTTTTTTTAACATTGGTCGTTCTTTTACCTATAACAGTCTTCTCTTCCAAGATCTTTGCATTACTGATTCCTTCTTGTTATTCAGATTCCAGGACTCAATATTACCTCCTCAGAAAGGCTTTCTAAAATTGGCCAATCTAAGGTAGCCTTTCAATTCCCCCTCTACAATATTACCCTGCTTGATTTTTAATATAACACCTGTTTGTGGATATTTTCTGGTTTATTTATATTTATCTTTTTACTCTCAAACTTTTCTGCTA
Organism: Tarsius wallacei; assembly: GCA_963574415.1. Classification (NCBI taxonomy): domain Eukaryota; kingdom Metazoa; phylum Chordata; class Mammalia; order Primates; family Tarsiidae; genus Tarsius; species Tarsius wallacei. Next base: position 4,705 of record CAUYQG010166199.1, read on the forward strand.
AAATGTAAGTTCTATGAGAGGACAAGTCTTGTTCACCAGGGACACTAAGTCATCCTCAGAGCCTGACACTCAATAAATGCTTCTTGAATTAATGAGCAAATGTTGTTAAAAGGGTAAATAAAAAATGGATTGAAAAATGTCATTTGATATAGTGGATATTGAGGCCATTGTTGACTCTAGTAAAAGTAAAAAAAGATTAACAGTTATTATGAAAAAAAAAAAAGAAATAGCAACTTAGTCAATTCTTTCAAGAAATCTAGTTGTGACTGGGAGGAGTGACATGGGGCAGTAACCTAGGGGAAAGAAGTGGAGAGGGCTTGATGTGGAGATAGAAGAAACTGAGGGCATGATTTTTTAAACTGTTGTTTTAACATTAAAAAGACTAGAGAATATTTACATGGTGTTGAGAACAAGCTGAAAATATTGGAGAGAGAATAAATTTAAAATTTCTCTTATGTGTGACAGATATATAAAGCTAGAGTGATAACATGCTCTCAAATAATTGGCCCTATTGTCAGACTATGAAGATTATGCCAAATTACCCATATAACTGAAAGTTATTTAGAAGAGGATCTGGTTTCACTTTGCAAGTTCACAGCCACTCATAAAGAGCTTATAAAAATAAAACAATAACCATTTTTCCAAACCCTTAATTTCTATGTGATTTTGCACACTTTTTAAAAAGTTTAGGCCAGGCTCAGTGGCTCAACCTCTAATCCCAGCACTTTGGGAGGCCAAGGGGAGTGGATTGCCTAAGCCCACGGGTTCGAGACCAGCCTGGGCAACTTGGCGAGACCTCGTCTCTACAATAAATCAAAAATTAGCTGGGCATGGTGGCATGTGCCTGTAGTTCCAGCTACTTGGAAGGTTGAGGCAGAAGGAGTCCAGCAGGTCGTCTATGCTGGGGTGGCCATGAGTGTGCCACTACACTCCAGCCTGGGCGACAGAGTGAGATTCCAACTCAAAAAAAAAAAAAAAAATTTGGTCTAAGACCTTTGTAAGTCACCCTTTCAGCTTAACATCTTTCCATGAGTAACATGCTCATTATTAGACTAATGTGGAATTCAATAAATAAACTGTAAAATGTCTTAGGTCAGTTAAGAATTGAAAATCTGGCTGGGCGTGGTGGCTCACGCCCGTAATCCCAATACTTCAGGAGGCAGAGGCTAGAGGACTGTATGAACCCAGGGGTTCAAGACCAGTCTAAGCAGCTTATGGAGACCTCACCTCTACAATAAATACATTTAAAAAAGCCAGCCGTGGTACTGAGCACTTGTGGTTCCAGTTACTTGGAAGGCTGAAGCAGAAGGATTGCCTGAGCCCAGCAGGATGAGGCTGCGGTAGCACACACTGCACTCCAGTCTGAGTGACAGAGTGAGATTCTGACTCAAAAAAAAAAAAACTGAAAATTTATTGTGGGGACCTTAGATATCCTGAGGGTATTTTATCAAACAATGAGCTGGCTGATCATGCTAAGAAGTTCTGTAATTTGCGTCTAATACCATACTGCATTTCAAAACTCACTTCTGGACTTATATACTATCTCTTTTTAAAAATGGCATTATACTCTTAAGGTAAAAATAGTATATTACTCATGTTAAAGTACTCATAGTTGAAATTTACCTGCTAGATGAAAACTATATATGTAAGCAAACTGATAAAAAAAGATTTGTCAACAAGCATTTATTGAGCAACTTCTAAATGCAAACTCTGCCAAGAGCTCTGAGGAATGTCAAACATAAGATACTCTCTGATTTGCAGTCATTTATAACCTGGCTTCCACTTAAGTGTAGTCCTAAGAGATATACTGACAAATCCAAGCTTATAAGACATCTTACCAAAGGTGCTCAATAAATAATTAGGGTTTTTAAAGGCAGAGTGAGGCCTGATCAGTTAGGTAAATATAATCAATAAAGAAATAAAGTTTATTTCATAAGTCAGTAGATGGTCTATAAACTCACCTGCTGAATATCTAGGCTGGTGATATCCATATGGACAATAAGGGCTTCTACATTTTCCATTAATTTTTTATCTTGGAAATGAACAAGCAAGTCTTTCATTACCTGGGGTGTAATTCCCACCAATTTATCACTTAAAATATATGGTTCAAGGCACTCCAAAAACACTCCTTTGGCCACTGAATTCTCACTTAATTTGTCATACATCTGGCTAAATAAAAGATCCCTATAACAGAAAGGGGAAAAAATACTTTTAGCAGCATTCCAAATATCCATTAAATTTAGTCACCTAAGTATACCCCATCTTTTCCCTATTTCAACTTACTCATGAGGGTATTAAAAACAGTAACAATATTTGTATAGAGATTTATGTTGCAAAAACTTTATATATATATATATACACACACACATATATACACACACATATACACACACACATACACATATATATGCAATCTCAATTAATCTTCCCAATACTTCCTTTACAAATAAGAAAATTTGAATAAGTTAAATTATTTGCTGAAAATCACATGGCTAACAAGTAAGAAAATCAGAATTTGAACGAAGCCTTCTGGCTTAAATCCTGCGTTCAGTCTATTGTGGCATACTGCTTCTTAAAGACAATATTGACATGGGAATGGGTATTAGGATGGATATAATGAAATAGAAAAAAAAATTTAAAAGGACTATTCATATTTTATCCTTTCCTCCTTCCTGGTATTTAAATATACCTAGCTGACTTGCAGAGCCAATATTCTTCTCTCTCTTTTTCTAACTCTTTACTTCTCAAAATGTTGGATACTGATTATTGATGAGAGAAAAATAAAAAATGTTTATGACTTAAAATACACACCTAAAAACAATTTTATTGCAGAAACAAAAATTTTTAAACTACTTCAAATGTCCTCAATTTATATTTCTTTTATATCTCTTCTATAAATAGTCTATAAATATGAGTAATACTAGCATAGATATAATTCTGAATTGTTTTCATGCAACATTGTATGATAAGCATTACTCTAAGTTGCTATTTACTCTTTAAATTTATCATTTTGTCTAACTCACAATGCTTTAATATGCTAAAACATCAGAATTTACTTTACTATTCCTGTAGTGTTAGATATATCATTTATTTCCAATATTTTGAGTGATGCCACAATGAACACCTACATCTATAGCCTTTTTCATTTTGGAACCTTAATTCCTTAATAATTCAACTTTTAGAATTTAAGTAAAAAGATATGAAAAATTTTGTGGCACTTGAAATATGTTACTAAATTATCTTCAAAAAGTATCACAGCATCAATTTACATTGCCAATAGCAATATATACTCATACCAGTTTTACCAGACAATTGTGAGTTTGGTTCCCCCTAGATAACCTAATTAGTGCAAATTAAAAATCACTGTTTTAATTATCTTGTGATTGGCAAAACTGAATATTTTCTATGTTTCCATTTATATCATTCTCTTACTCATTTGTTCCATATTTTTTAATACAAAAACTGTGAGAATTGTATTTACCTGTTAGAATTATTTATTTTTTTCTAAATGTGTAATTTCTTTATATGTGTACCACGTCAATTGTGGGAAACAGTAGATGGTTTGTTTACTGACAGATGTGGCCTTTCTTGAAAAGTTTCACCTAAAGGACAAGGAAGCTCTTGAAAGAAATAGGATATGGTTTTGCCTCATCTGAAGTCCTGGAAAGAGACAGGTGGAAAACAGACTGGCTACTACCACACAAAAACCGCATACCATCTTTCAATAAAAAGCATTTACAATATCCTGGGGGAAAATCTATATCCATTACTTTTTTCCTCAAATGCACAAATGTAATTTTGTATCATTTTCCCCTCCACTTCATATTTATCAGAGTATTTTTCGTGTTAATTTCATTTTAATCAATAGTTCATCATATTTTTGTGATTACCAATTACTAGTCAAGCAAAAGAAACTGAGATTAGTGGAGTTTTACTGTAAGAAAAAAAGAGGAATAAAGTAACTACTGAATTTAAAGAAAACGTAAAATTTGCTAGCCTTTGCATTCTGTAATGTATAGTTTCTTAAAAATGCTATAGAAAATAATTAAATATTTTAGTTCAGTATAAAAAGCCTTGGGGAAGAGAATTACAGCGAGCTAAAAATTCAGTAAACAGAGCATAAAAGTTGACAGGGCACTCCTGTGACAAAGAGTAGCACGTAATGCTAGCAAGATTAATGGCAAAATTACACACTTCTTTCTCAATCAATCAGAGGCTATAAGATAAAGAAGTAAGAAAAATAAGTTTCAGCAATTCCTATCTGCATCTCTACCTTAAAATAAAAATAAAACAAAATTTCAATACAAGTTCTCATCATTCTGGAAGAATATTTATTGAGCATCAGAAGAGGGGGGAGAAGGAAAAGTACACATACAAAAAGGTTTTAGCTCTCATGTTCCTTTTTATATTTAGGCTGTATTCTCCAGGGTGCTGACTTTGTTTCCTAGAAGGGCTGACTTCAAAACTCTGTTTACCATTTCAAGCTTGGCCTCCCTATGGCCTATATATAACAGAAAATCCATCATGAATAATAGAGAGCCAAAAAGATCTTTCTACAAACTTCACTTTATATTAATACTCACATTAAAGGCTTTTTTGGAGTTTTATCATTTATAACATCAAATAGATAGAAAAACAGTTAAATTCACTTTGTACATTATCAATTTTATAAATTTTTTTTTAAATATGAAAAGCTGCTTTGATTATGAGACGGTTACAAATTCAGAAATGTCTAAAGGGAGCAAGGGCATAAATCATAACACTTGCCAAGCTATACTAAGTATGTAACCAGAAGCAAAGAAATAAATTACCACTAAATATAAGTGAGATTTAATAAATACACAGTTGACTTGGCCTGTCTCCTTATTTATAAAAGTAAAAGCAAAATTCAAATGAACTTTAAGAAATTGTGTTCAAAATGCTCTCTTTTCTGATATAAGTATCACAGTTTATAAAGATTTCCTTTAAAAAGGCAGAGCTTAACTGTGGTAATGTTTATACAACTCCAAATATATTAAAAACTACTGAATTGTATATTTTAAAAGGGTAAATTTTATGGTATGTGAATTACATCTCAATATAGCTGTGACAAAATTTAAAAGGCATGATACATTTTCCCCCTAGCTTTGGTACTTAATATTTTAACATGCAATTATCAAAAAAATGGCTGTCCAAAGTTCCAGTTCCTCACTCATGCTTGATAATTAAAATGTCTCTGTTTCTCTAACAACAGTCCTTACTGATGTTGAACACATGTATGAACAAATATCTTGGGTTTCACTTTGGATTTAACAGAAACACCATTTTTGGTTCAGATTCATAAATAAATCAAGTCATTTGAATGATGGCTTCTTAACAATTTTTTTTTTTTTTTTTGAGTTGGAGTCTTTAACTCTGTCGCCCAGGCTGGAGTGCAGTGGCAAACTCATAGCCACCCTAGTGTCACCTCAGCCTTCCAAATAGCCAGAACTACAGACATGTGCTACCATGTCCGGCTAATTTTTTGATTTATTGTAGAGATGAGGTCTTGTCAAGTTTTGCAGGCTGTTCTCGAACCCATGGGCTCAGGCAAACCCCTCACTTTAGCCTCCCAAAGTGCTATGATTATAGGCTTGAGCCACTGTGCCCAGCCAACAATTTCATAAAAACTCAAAGTGATATCATCCACATAGAGCATCTACTTTGTTTTATTTTAGAACTGCTCTACTGAGATATAGTTCAAAAATAATAATATAGCACTTATTTTTAAACAATGTTCAAAATTATGATTATGGTCTATTTAAAATCTGGACCTGTTTTCAAAATAAAATGACATTACAGCTACTATGTAGCTATTATATAACCTGTATTTTATACAGCTAAAGTGACGAATCATTAAATAGCCTTAAAAAAAGCCTTAAAATATTTTATATCTTTTGTTCAATACTGATAAAAAATATATACAACCAAAATGAAATAAAATTGTGAAACAGAGACCAAATTATGAAAATAAAGTATTTTATTTAAAGTGTTTATAAAGTGTAGTGGCTCATGCCTATAATCCCAGCACTTTGGGAAGATGGGGTGAGAGGATTGTCAGAATCTAGGAGTTCAAGACCAGACTGGGCAACATGGTGAGACTTCATATACAATAGTCAAAAAATTAGCCGGATATAGTGGTGCATGCCTGTAGTCCCAGCAACTTGGAAGGCTGAGGCAGAAGGATTGTCTGAGCCCAGCAGGTGGAGACTGCAGAAACCGTGGTTGTGCCATTGCATTCCAGCCTGAGTGACAGAGACTCCAATTTAAAAAAATAAAAATAAAATCAAGTATAAGTCTTCAAAAACAGAATCCCTGTCAGTGCTGATATTGAGTAACCTATAGAAAACTCTAAAGCCAAATTTTAACCAAAAAAACAGTCCACACACATTGATCAGTATGCCCTACAGAGAAAAACATATGTGGTTCCTGTCATGGTAAAAATAACTTTACATTACAAAGGAGTTATTCAATATGAATAGAAATACACATACACAAGTTCAATTAATATTACTGCTGGGTATAAAATTCTATATATCACAGAGAGTATAGTGTAATATGTACTAAAATTAATTTCAGAGAAACAATACAACATATAAAAATAAAAGGACTGACTAATGTATTCAATCAGAAGATGTTAATATTAAAGGAATCTGGGCCAGGATTGAGTGTCTGAGTAATGACACTAGAGGTGGAAGAGGTTACCTAAAATTGGCTGAGTACTAGATTATGGTTTATAAGATTGTGTTTGCTTCAGGCAAAATTTGAGCATTTCTTAAAACAATGTCACAAGATATTTCTCAAATTGGATATTGTAGAAGAGAAGACCCTAGATATAAATAGGACCAAATGTCAAAGAGGGTAGCACAAAGAGAGTGTGCAGTTTAAGGAGAAGGATACTGTACTGGAATGAAGCTACACACATCTGACAGTCTGCTGCTACATATATCTGATTCACTTTAGCCTAGGGAATGGACTGTTTTTAACCTTATTATCTATGACAACTCTGAGAAAAAAATTATAAAAGCTCAACATTTAAGAGTGATTATACTGAACTATTTAGGCACCGAATTTTTACATCTAATAAATCTTTAAATATTGCATGTTTGAAATGAAAGAAAACTGAAAGCCTAGACAGAAAGAATAAAACGTGATCAAATGGCTTATTCAACCTTTTCTTCTAAGCTCAGAACCATATATAGAATCTTAACATTCTGATAAAAAAGAAAAGCCAGTGAAGTGAGAAGGAAGCAAGCACAAGAGCACAGATCAAGAACAAAAGAGGGCACAACGGCTTATGCCTGTCATTCCAGCACTCTGGGAGGCCTAGGCGAAAAAATTGCGTGAGCCCAGGAGTTTTACATCAGCCTAGGCAACATAACAAGACCTTGTCTCTATAAAAAATCAAGTTAGTCGGAAATGGTGGTGCATATCTGTAGTCTCAGATACTTAGGAGGCTGAATGATCACCTGCACCCATGATCATGCCACTGCACTCCAGCCTGGGTGACAGAATGAGACCCTGACTCAAAAAAAAAAAAGAACAAAAGACAAAAAATTTGACGCAATGCCTACTTTCACAGCTCCAACCTTTCTTATATCAATGAGAATACTGCCCTGTCCTTGAATGCCTGTACTGGTACCTAAAGAGTGAAGAAGAGAAAGAGATCAGGAGGGAAAGAGAAAGAACACACATGCTGGAACCTCTCCCAGTCAGAAGCAGGATCTAATACAATCCAGTCTTCAGCCTTAGGAAACAATTGAGAATGAAGGAAACCATATAGTTTGTACAACGGTCCAGGGAAAATGTCCATGTCCTTGATCTATGAGTGTGTGTATATGAGCAGGAGGAGGAAGAGAAGAAAGGGCTATAAGAAGGACCAGGAAGAGATGATAAAAAGATCCTTGAGATTTACCCTCCCCTTGGAGGTCAGGAATATACTATGACTACCGTTATTTCTCTCTCAGATCTCCAACAACAAATACTACATATGTTTCTGAAACAATCCAGAAGAAAATATGCTAAGGAGTCAGGAATATTAAAGGAAAGAAGATGACAAAAACAAGAAATAATAAATAGATCCTAATTTGGTGAAAATCTAGACCAGATTTTATCTTCTATGCTATATGCTGTGTTTTAATGCAGAAATTATTGAATTATCAGCCAGTCAACAGATTAAATAAAGTTAAAGAATACTTCCTTTTCAAATCATATATGAGGGGAGGACCCAAAAAAACAGAATTTATTAAAAAATTGTGTATTTATTCTTATATGTTTAAACTTCAGTCACCTTCAAAGTACTCTCCATTTGATGCAATACACCTATCAAGATGCTTTTTTCCACTGCTCAAAACAGTTTTTGAACTCACTGATTTTGATGACTCTTAGTGCTTCGGCTGTTTTTTTGTTTCACCTCTTCTACATCGGCAAAACGTTTCCCTTTGAGAACTTTTTTCATCCAGGGAAACAAAAAAAAGTTGCTTGGGGCAAGATCGGGTGAATAGGAAGGATGGTGTATAGGAGTCATGCCATTTTTGGTCAAAAACTGCTGAACACTCAGCACAGTGTGGTGTAAGAACACAAATCATTCTACCAAAAAGACACTGCAAGCATATGGTTCATTGTAGCACTATTCACAATAGCAAAAACATGAACCAACCCAAATGCCCATCAAAAGTAGACTGAATAAAGAAAATGTGGTACATATACACCATGGAATACTATGCAGCCATAAAGAAGAATAGAATCATTGCATTTGCAATAACATGGATTTAGCTGGAGGCTATCATTCAAAGGAAATTATCACAGAAATAGAAAACTGAATATCACAAGTGGAAGCTAAATACTGGGCACATAAAGGCACAAGGATAGGAACAACAGACACTGAGGATTACTAAAGGATGAAGGGAGGATAAGGGTTGAAAAACTACCCATTGGGTATCATGCTTACCACCTGGAGAGCAGACTCATTCATTAGAAGCCCAAACCTCACCATCACACAATAGACCTACGTAACAAACCTGCACATGTACCCCTTGCATCTAAAATAAAATAATATTTTTTTAAAAAAAGAACACTTTTACACCTCCATTTCCTCATCTGAAAATGAGTATAACATGACCTCTTTCTGCATTGTATTGATAAAGGTTAAAAAATATATGTAAAACTGAGCCATAAATGTGTGTGTGTGTGTGTGTGTGTGTGTGTGTGTGTGTGTGTGTGTGTGTGCACGCGCACAAAGGCACAAGGTGGCCAACGTAAAAGAGCCTTTCCTCAGAATTTGGCTTGTCTGAACCTGAGATTCACATCTGTGAAATGGGCCTACGAGGGCCCTAGGACCACCCACTCTACATTTTTTTAAGATGTGGGGAAGCCATAAACTATTAAGGTTGCTTAAAAAATACAAGATAAGTAACAAGAAAATACGTGTGAAAAGTGGGGTAAAAAGAAAACCAAGTTAAAAAAAGACAGGATGAGGTTAGTAAATATATCATGGCACTTTGCTTTTTAAGAAACAGTGGTTAGCTACACTGTGTCTCAGCTAAAAGTAAGTTAGCTGTTCAGAAGATACAAAGGCATTTCTGGCCCTAAGACCTGAAAGAAATTTCTCCCTTAGGCCCTCATAAAGAAGACAATGTGTAATATAAAGAAATGTTTCAACAACATCTCTACTATAAATACAATATATTTCACTAGATAATTACATAACACTATAGCTAAAACATGGGAATAAATTTGAGCTTCAAGTAAGCAGAACTTAATATAGCTATTTATGATTTAATTAAAGGTCTGACCCAGCAAATAACTGCCCTCTTGGTAACATTCGCTGATACTTTCAAAGTATGATCCAGCCTGTCATGAATCAGGCTACTGGGATATCCATAAATTCATGAGCCAAGTCAGTGTTGTATAGGATTTTAGGAGTATCTACATTAAGTCCTCACATTTGTTCTCTATCACTTAGAAAGAGGTACAAGATAGTGGATAAAACCATGAAACAGCAGCTAGACTCCTATATTTGAATCCCACCTTTGCCTCCCAAAAGCTGTGGGAGTGAGTTATGGCAAGTTATTTAATTATTTTCTGTTTCTGGAACCTCTTATATAAAATAGGATTAAAATGACACCTACCTCATTGTTATGAAAATTAGGTAAGTTGTTATAAAAATAAGATAAATTAATGTAAAGGGCTTAGAACAATATTTGGCTATTATTAGTGTGAAAAAACTGAATTAGCACAGTTTTAGTTCATTTATATAGCTACTATTTAAACTAACAAAGCCTAATCAAGAGTTCAATAACACAGATATCTTTAAACCAAAAGGCTTTTAAAAAACCAATATTACATAAGCACAATGAATCTGGCCTTTTTTGGGTTGATGAAATAATGTGTTTTAATGATGGCTCATAAAAGAGTATATATACCAAAAAAAGGATATCTAAATAGTACATGAATCATATATGTTTTACTTTTAAGACCCTTACATAAGAGTGATCTTTCATTAGTTATGTTCTTTACTTCCATTATTCTGCCATACAAATACATGACATACCCATAGTATCTGTTTTAGAAAAGTTAATTTTATTAGGTGAATAAACTGAAAACTGCTAAAGAATCAAATTTCTATAAATTAATTTTTAAAATATATCCAGTAAAATTCATAGGAATGACATATGTAAACAAAAGGCTACCTATGTTCAAAATAATTGAATCTGACAGGCAATGCATACTCACTTTCTCTGCAGCAGAAGGCAGTAATCAACTATGACAGGCACCATATCCTGTAGAGGAACCATAAAGAAAGTATCAGGTCCACAACCCTGTTCAGTGGCCCAATGATAATGAAAGAGATCTGCTTAAGAGGCTGTTAGATCGTTGGTAGGCTTTGTACCATGCTTCGGTAAACAATTTAGCACTATGTGTCAAGTCTTAAAAATATAGCACTTTGAGCTTTAGCCTCCTCCCCTACCTTGAGGAGGTGAATCTATTCTATACTATTCTACTCTATTCTATTTTTAGTTAGAGTCTCACTCTGTCACCCAGGCTGAAGGGCAGTGACATGCTCCAGGTCACCACAGCCTGGACCTGATGGACTAGGGCGATCCTTCCGCCTCAGCCTTCCAAGTAGCCAGAACTATAGGTGCGCGATACCATGCCTGGCTTTTTTTTTTTTTTTTTATTGTAGAGACGAAGTCTTGTCAAGTTGCCCGGGTGGGTCTCAAACCCGCGGGCTCAGGTAATCCTCTCACCTCGGCCTCCCAAAGTGCTGGGATTACAGGCTGAGCCACTGAACCTGGCCTCTAATTTACTTTTTAAATAAACTATATATTTCCAATCTAAAAAATATAGATATATACTAGATTGGAAATACATATAACACAAATTTCCAGTTGTTTTATATATATACATATTTATATACATATATAAAGCACACTGGAAATTTATCCTAAATACATTTAAGAAATTATTTTAATGTATTAGGGTATGCACGACAGCTTTGTAACAGAGGGAGTTTGAGAAGGAGGGGAAGGGAAAGTGAGAAAGGGGAAAAAGAAATAGGAATTAAATTCAATATACAACATGGGGAAATAGTTAAGTAAAATGTGCTATTTGAATAAAATATTATGTATCTATTACAAGTTTATAAAGAGTTTACAATAACACTAAAACAAGTCATAGGTGAAAATATGTATTACACAGACATGTAAAAAAAATTTGCTAAGAAAAAAATATATGAGACTGATGATAGGATATGCTTGGTCCTGTCGGTGGCTCAGGTGATTAAGGTTGCCCATATTTTGTCACATTCCTCCAAAATGGCTATTTTAAGAATGATTTAACTTCTCAGTTTCATAATATTTTGATTGCTGTAAATTCATCATGTACGGACTCATATCAAGTGAATGGCAACCTATAATTGGGTCCCTTTGAAAGGAAAGAGTCTGAGGGAGAAACAGTAGCTTATGATGACTAGAAATTGTCAAGTAACCAAGCCTCAGATTTCAGGAGTACTCTTTCTTTTTCTGCTGGCTACAGGGAAATAGTTTCCTTAAAAAAAAAAAAAAAAAAGCCAGGCGTGGTGGCTCATGCCTATAATCCCAGCACTTTGGGAGACCGAGGTAAGTGGACTGCCTGAGCTCACTGATTAGAGACCAACCAGGGCAACTTGGCAAGACCTCATCTCTACAATAAGTCATAAAATTAGCCGGGGATAGTAGCGTACCTCTGGTTCCAGCTACTTGGAAGGTTAAGGTGGAAGGACCACCTGAGCCCAGCATGTCAAGGCTGCAATAACAGGGAGCGTGCCACTGCCCTCCAGCCTGGGAAACAGAGTGAGACTCCAACTCAAAAACAAAACAAAACAATTTAGGATTATCTAGGCAGAAATCCTATAAGAAAGAAGGCACTATGTGAAAAGGGCACTAAATATGCTAATACCCATCTGATAAAAAGGTCAAAACTAAAAAACACTTATTATTTGCAAGAGAGGAGTCGGAAGTAGGACCTATAATCCTGAAAAGATCAAAGGGCTAGCCCTGACCCATCCTGCTTCCTTTAGTTATAAATATTCCTTATGATTTTAGATTCTTATTTAGATTCTTCAAGAACAAAAACTAAAATTACAGATTTGAAAACTGTTAGAGCTATATCACATCTCAACCATGAATGAAAACATAGTGGGCTAGATAATGGGGGGCCAAGAGGGAGGTTCTTTCCTAGAAATGCTAGAGAAAATTTAATAAACATCTTTAAAATACACAGCTGAGCTCCCAAGAAGATAAGAGCAATACCCAGGGTCTAAAAGTGAAAAGGGGACTAAAAACCAGAGCAATAAGCTCCAATCCTCACTGACACTTTCCCGCAGGCTTGATGGTAACAGAAGAGGCCAGAAAAAAGCTAAGGCCTTAGACCCTCATAACATAGGGAACTGGAGCAGAGGACCTGCCTAAAACCAGAATTTTTAAAAAGCTGCATCCTAAGTGAAAAGAAATTAGAAGAAAAAATGAGATAGACAAGGAAGGTTGACTATCTCATCCTGGAATCAGTGGGGGTAAATTTATACTCTCCAAGAATCTAGAATCAAGACACTGCCCACAGGTAGACTTGGGATTTGAATTTATACTATCTCCTTACTAGGGGAATAATCAAGCCAAGAAGTTCACAGAAAAAGTGATTTTGAAAAAGGATACACCTGGGGTACTTTAAAGAAGCCAATTCAAAGGTTCTCCAGAGATAGTCCTGAACACAAGCAAAATAAGTTGCCACTGATAAAACCCACTAAAGATGTGCTTAAAATAAAAAAGCTGAAAGCACCTCATGAAATAACACATCATGAATGCGTCAGCAGGAACTACAAATAGCAGTAGTAGACACCAAAACTTCAAATAACATAATCATCAGGTAGAAACCATATTTTTAAAATATATTTTAAATGATTAAAGGCATAAAATAAGGAATTGTCTGGCCTAGTATTAAGTACTATAGATACACTCTAGAGTTTAATGGAGTGTGAAACCATCAGATCATCCATTTAGACAAATCACTGTGGTGACAGTACGGTGGGAGGATCTGAAAAACCAAGAAGAGAGAAGGCTATTACAGTCATCGAAGAAAGAAATAGGGAACTGAACTAGGGTAGTGATAGCAGTCATGAAGAATAGTGGACAGAATTAATAAATATTTATAAGTAAAACTATAGAGTTTTTGTGACAGATTGATAGTGGGTTGCAACGCATCAGGAGGAACTTATAATGCCCAGGTTTCTGGTTTAACTGATGGTTGAGTGAAGAGGTCACAAAAAGAGATAAGGAATCATGGAGGAGGTGTTAGAAGGAAGACGTGCAATTTAGTTCAAAGTAGATTTGAGGAATATCTTCTTTTTTTTTTTTTTTTTTTTTTGAGTTGGAGTCTCACTCTGTCGCCCAGGCTGGAGTGCAGTGGCCGCTCTCGGCCACCGCAGCCTCGACCTGCTGGGCTCCTGCGATCCTTCTACCTCAGCCTCCCAAATAGCTGGACCTACAGGCACGCACTACCACGCCCGGCTAATTTTTTGATTTATTGTAGAGATGAGGTCTCGCTTGCCCAGGCGGGTCTCGAACCCGCGGGTTCAGGCAAACCACTCACCTCAGCCTCCCAAAGGCGCGGGATTACAGGCTGAGCCACTGAGCCCAGCTGAAATATCTTTACTTATAACAAGAAATTCAATATAGTAATTTAAAACATCCAGATTAGGATTACAGATTTCTAAGTTAACACAAGAAGCAATGCATATGAATAAAATTGTTTAGGGACACTAGAGAGAGATAAAAAGCAGTAGACAATGGACTAAATTCTGAGGAAGACTGATATTTATGCAATGGTCAGAGGATGAAAACAAAATCTAGCTCAGGAACAGTCAGCAGTTTAAAAATCAGAAGGACACACGGTCACAGATATCTACAGGATATAGACTTTCAAAAAGGAAGAGCTAATCATTTCTGTTTAATACAGCACTGAAAACAAACAAGATCTGAAAAATGTTTATTGCATTTAGCAACTTGGATGTTATTGGTAATTCTAGTAAGAAGATATTTTAACTTCCTGATTAGAATTGATAAACCTCTAGCAAGACTGACAAAGAATAAGAGTAAACGTAAATTACCAATATCAGTAATGAAGCAGGAATATCACTACAGACAATGCAGACATCAAAAGAATAACAAGAAAATACTATGAAAATTCTTCACACATAAATTTGACAACTTACATGAAATGCACCAATTTCTCAAAAAACACAAACCTCATTCAACATGAAATAGATCATTTGAATAACTTTATAATGATTAAGGAAATTGAATTCACAGTTTAAACCTCCCCCCCAAAAAAACAAAAAACTCCACATTCAGATGGTTTCACTGGAGAATTCTACCAAAAATTTAAAGAATTAATATGAATTCTATACAATCTCTTCCAGAAAATAGAAGAGAAGAAAATATTTCCCAATTCATTCTGTTAAGTTAGTATTACCTTACCCAAATCTAAAAAGACCAAAACCTAAAAAGGCATTACAAAAAAACTACAGACCAATATCCCTCATAAAGACGCAAAAATCCTTAACAAAATATTAGCAATTATAATTCATCAATATATAAAAGGAATTATACACCATGACCAAATGAGGTTTATTCCAGGGTGCAAGGCTACTTCAAAATTCAAAAATCAATCATTGAAACATACCATACCAATAGCTAAAGAAAAAAAATCACATGATCATATTGATCATGTAGAAATCATGTAGATAAAAATACTAGAAAAACAGAAATACAGAAAGAGGGGAACTTCCTCAACTTGATAAAGAGTACCTGCAAAAAACCTACAGCTAATACACTTCATAATGAAAGACTGAACAATTTTACCCTAAGATTAGGAAAAAGGCAAGGATGTTGCTCTCACCACTCTTCAACACAGTACTGCAAGTTTTAGCCAGTGCAGTAGGCAAAAAAAGGGGGGGAAATAGGGCACACAGACTGGGAAGGAAAACATAAAACTGTACCTCTTTGCAGATGACGTGATTGTCCACACAGAACATACCAAGGAATCTACAGAAAACCTCCTAGAATTAATGAGTTCCACAAAATTGCAGGATACAAATAAACACATAATGTCATTTGTATTTCTGCATGCTACTAATGACCTTATAGATACTAAAATTAAAAATTCTATACTATTTATAACTGCTAAGAAAAAAAAAAGACATGCTAGGTGCAAATCTAATAAATCATATATAGAGCTGGGCTCGGTGGCTCAGCCTGTAATCCCGCGCCTTGAGAGGCTGAGGTGAGTGGATTGCCTGAGCCCGCGGGTTCGAGACCCGCCTGGGCAACTTGGTGAGACCTCATCTTCACAATAAATCAAAAAACTAGCCGGGTGTGGTAGCACACGCCTGTAGTTCCAGCTATTTGGAAGGCTGAGGTGGAAGGATCGCCAGAGTCCAGCAGGTCGAGGCTGCAGTGGCCGGAAGTGGCCACTGCACTCCAGTCTGGGCAACAGAATGAGACTCCAACTCAAAAAAAAAAAAAGAAATCATATATAGGACTTGAGTACTAAAAACTACAAAATGCTGATGAAAGAAATAAAAAACCAGCAGACTCAACATAGTAAAGATGTCAATTCTCCCCAAATTGATATATAAGTTTAATGCAATTTATATCAAAATTTCCACAAGATTTTTTTTGTAGACAGAGACAAGATTATTCTAAAATGTGTGTTGAAAGGCAAATAATTAGAATAGCCAAAACAATTTTCATAAATAAAAATAAAGTAGAAGGAATCAGGCTACCCAATTTGAAAATTTATACAGCTACAGTAATCAAGACTGTGAGTAACTGGCAGTGGGACAGACACACACAGAACAAAATAGAGAACCTAGAAACAAATCCACATATATAAGCTCAACTGAGTTTTGACAAAGGTGCTAAAAGTATTTCCATGGAGGAAAGACAGCCTTTTCAAGAAATGGTGCTGGAGCAATTGGACATCCATACAAACATACACATACAGACACAGAACTTTGACCTGTCTCATACCTTACGTAAAAATTGACTCAAAATGAACCACACATTCAAGTATAATACATAGCACTTCTAGAAAAAAATTAGGAGAAAATCTTCAAGAACTTAGGCTAGGCAAAAGAGTTCTAGGATTTGATTTCAAAAGCACAATCTGTAAAAGGAAAAGTTGATAAACTGACTTCATCAAAATTAAAAACGTTTGCTCTGCAAAATATCCCATTAAGATGATGAAAAGAAAGCTACAGACTGGGGAAACCATCTATCCAATAAAGGACTACTAGTTAGAATACATTAAAACTCTCAAAATTCAACAGTAAAATAAGAAAACATTTAGATAGAACATAGGCAAAACCCATGTAGAGACATTTCACAGAAGATATTCAGGTGGCAAATAAGCGCATGAAAAGATGTTTATCATCATTAGTCATTAGGGAAACACAAATTAGAACCACAATGTGATTTCATTATACACCTATCAGAAGAGCTAAAATAAAAGAGTAATAACTTCATCAGATGCTAGACATGGACAAACTGAATCACTCACACAGTTCTGTGAGAATGCAAAATGGTACTGCTGCTCTGGAACAGTTTAGCAAAGAGTTTCTTAAAAAAAAAAATTAAACATGCAATTATTATATATTCTAGAAACTGCACACCTAGGTATTTCTTCCAGAGAAATGAAGATATGTTCACATAGAAACCTGTATAGAAATGTTTATAGCGACTTTATTTTTAATAGCCTAGCCCCAAACTGGAAACAACCCAGATGTTACTCAATGAGTAAATGGTGTTCATCAAACTGTGGCTAACCCATACTATGGAATACTACCCAGCAAAAAGAAAGCAACAGACTACTGATACATACAACAACTTGGATTAATCACTAAAGAATTATGTTGAGGTAAAAAAATCAATCCCAAAAGGTTACATATGATTCCATTTATATAGCATTTTTGGGATGACAAAATTATAGATATGGAGAACAGATTAGTGGGTCAGAGGCTAAGGAGGAGGTGGTGCCAGGGGGGAAGCATGTGTGGCTATAAACGGGCAAAAGCAGGGCTTGGTGTAGTGATGGAAATGTTCTGTATCTTTACCTTATCAGTATCAATATCTGATTATATAACTGCACAACAGTTTTGCAAGATGTTCTCATTGGGGAAAACCAGGTCAAGGGAATAGGATCTCTGTATTATTTCTTACAACTGAATGTGAATCTACAAATATCTCAAAATTTAATTTTTAAAAATAGGATACACACAACCCTTGTGCCTGCCACTAACTGTTCCTAACTTAATTAGGACAAAACCATCCAAATTAAAACTTTCAATCTGGCTTCTTAAAGAAACCAGGACTTTATCAATTTTGAACATTTAAAACCACAAGCAGCTGGGTATGGTAGCTCACACCTGTAATCCCAGCCCTTTGGAAGGCAGAGGTGAGAAGACTGCCTGAGCCTATAGGTTCGAGACCAGTCTGGCAAGACTTCATATGGCGAGACCTGATCTCTACAATAAATCAAAAAAATTAGTTGGGCATGGTGGCATATGCCTGTGGTTCCAGCTAGTTGGAAGGCTGAAGCAGAAGGATTACCTGAGCCCAGCAGGTCAAGGCTACAGGGCCATAAGTGTGCTACTGCATTTCAGCCTGGGCAGCAGAGTGAGACTCTCACTCAAACACACAAACAAATAAAACTATAAGCAAAGTAAAGTATTAATAAAAGCCAAATCTATTTCTATGTTTTAAGCCTTCCTTTCCAGAAACTGATTATGGGAAAAGAAGCTAGGTCGTACAGTGGGAAATCCCTGAGGGCAATCTCTTGGATGCCTGAAAATGAACTAAGTGGGATCAGTAGCTCTCCATAACCCCAGTAGCAGAGGTCACACAGACTCACTTCCCACAGAAACTTCACAGAGTTTCCTAGCACCACAGAGCTAGGCAGCTGAAATTCCCAGGACTAGTATACAACCCTAAGCAGCTGGTGCCCAAGTTCGGATGGTCTCCCTCAAACCTATTTGGTTTTGAATAAAATTGTTCAAATAAAAGAGTTAATCATCGCTGTTTAATACAGCACTGAGAACAAACAAGATATAAAAAATGTTGACTGCATTTAGTAATAAGAGCCTCTCATAAGAGCCTGAAAGAAAAATGGGAAAGAACAGGTCCTTGCTTGAAGCCAAGTCCTCAGTCCATGTAGCCAGACCTGGTCTAAACATGCTTCTTTATGAGATGCTGAGAGATCAAGGGCTTTCAACATCATAAGCAACTTCTGTTTAAAGAATATTCCACTCAGTCTCAAAAGCTTGCAGGATGCAAGAAATGATTAAATTTGGGGTATTCAAATTTTTTTTAAAAGAAGGAAAAAAGTAAATATTTTTCTAATCTCTTCTTTAATGCACAACCCTATAATTAGGCCAAAAAAAGATTTCTTCTCTTGTTAGATATTCATATCTATTTAAGATTTATTAAAAAGGGCAATGGTGATTTGAAAATAAAAAACTGAGTTGACAGATAATCTAAATTTAAGCCTGTCAATTGTTTGAGTGACTGAATGGATAATTTTATTGCACTGTGACTATCTTACCATCTGCCAAGTGAAGATATAATCTCTGGCTTTCCCTATCTCTTGGGGATGATTTAAAGATTTAAATGAAGACTCCTTTGCTCTTTGGAGCAATAGCATTAATTCTCTTAATTTATTTTCTAAAAGTCAACCAGGTAATGAAAACTTGTTTGAAAATGATTCAAAATTACACACACACACACACAGATAGATCTCATGGGCTATCAGAGCTAGGCAGCTGGTATTCCCAGGATTAGTATACAAAAACCCTGAGCAGCAATATAGATATCGCTCAGTATGTATATGTGTGTATGTATTTTTTATTTTTTTAAGGTCTGATAATAAAATAATCTAGGAAACACCTAACTCCTCAGAACCAGCACTTTAATCAAGCCTCAGGATTGGGCAGTGTGCTAGACATCAACACTCTTTTTGTTTCCCCAAATCATCTCAGAGGAAGCATGGGTTAGACAAGGAAAGTTCCTATTGCCTCACTCTGTGTTCAACTTTTAGTGACTGTCCACTCTTTGGCATCACCTCTTGCAAAAATATATGCCTACAACTGCTGCAAAAATGGCCTTGAATGATCTGATTCTCATAGAAATGTTAAATGATTTGGGAGGCTGAGGTGAGTGGATTGCCTGAGCCCACGGGTTCGAGACCCGCCTGGGCAACTTGGCAAGACCTCATCTCTACAATAAATCAAAAAATTAGCCGGGTGTGGTAGCGCGCGCCTGTAGTTCCAGCTACTTGGAAGGCTGAGGCGGAAGGATCGCTGGAGCCCAGCAGGT
>CAUYQG010166200.1:0-11133 GCA_963574415.1 Tarsius wallacei
CGCCTATAGTTCCAGCTACTTGGAAGGCTGAGGCGGAAGGATCGCCGGAGCCCAGCAGGTCGAGGCTGCGGTGGCCGGGAGCGGCCACTGCACTCCAGTCTGGGCAACAGAGTGAGACTCCAACTCAAAAAAAAAAAAAAATTTGTTACTAAGAAAATTCCAATTTAAAAGCCAAACTTTCTATGAGGACCCATTTAAAATATTTGAATCCTATACCAATTCTGTGACATTTATTTGAATCTTTTGTGTGACACTTTTAAAAACATTTTATAGGCAATAACTTACTTTCAGTGTTGGTATCTTTATGTTTCTCCTTCAGATATAAAGAGAATGCTATGAAATTATCAAGAATTCACCATGATCAGTCAGTAAAGCTCCTGGGTCAAGCAGTCTTCTGGATCGTGTTTGTCATGTGCCACAAAGGAGCCAAAACCTTCAGATTGCAGCCCATGATCTCACCTGGTTTCAGTACCACTCTTTAGACGTGATTGGACTCCTGCAGGCCTGGGTGGCTACTGTGATCTTAATTATCACAAAGTGCTGTCTGTTTTGTTTTCAGAAGTTTGCTATAAAACAAGAAATAAGGGGAAAAAAATTAGTTGTATCAAAAGCCTAAAGCTGACATACTTGATAGATGAAACACTTCCAGTTTATTCCAGGAAAAAGCACCTGCAATATAGAGTTTTCTTCTTGTGACAAAACATCTTTTCACAACTTACCTGTTTAGTCAAAATTTGTTTGAGTGCCTATTTATTTTTATTTATTTCTTTATGGAAGCTTCTTTTATCTATATAGAATTATAAATGACAAACTATTATTTTACCTAATCCTTTTAAACACCACTGAGGCAGACAAGCTGGAGGACATAAGCTTCATTTTACAGGTATGACTGTAAACACTGTTCCCATATTTAGTATAAGACAGAGCTGGGATATAAGACCTAGACTTTTGTACCCACAACTGCTTTTTTCCTTAGACTTTGTGATACATCATTTTAAAGTAATCTGATTTCACAATGCTTTACAGTATGAGTAACATCTATCCTTGACAGGTTAACTCTGAAGCCAACCAACCTAATTAATTATCTCATAACCTGGCACATTTTAAGGTACTGTAATACCCCTAACTCAATTTCATAGCTGTGCTTGAGAGCCCCTTAAGTCAAAATTGCAAAGTTGATCTGAAAGGATCAGGGAACACAATGGTCAATCGTGTTTTCAAGTTTAATTTAGGCCTGGCACATCCTTACCAATTGCTCAGATGGAAAGCTGAGGCAACTAAGACAGGGAAGTAGAGGGAAAGCCCACTCAGGGATAGACATTGACGAAAAATACAAACGGTATCAACGTCCCCAGAAGCCCTGTTACTGGTCTACTAGAATAGTACCAGCAAGACAAAGGGCAATAGTTCTGGAGTCCAGAAGATGCGAAGATCAATTAAGCTGCCTAAGTGGAGCCTAAAAAAGCCATACAGTGCTAACTGCATCCATGCCAAACCAAGAAAATCGTTCACTCCTTCCTGATATGAGTTTTATGAGGAGGGCTGATCTTCAGAGAAACCAGGAAATTCCATCCTGAAGCCCAGGGAGAAAATGATGGGCATTTCTCAGAGTTACAGATGGTGCAGGAGCAACACAATCTGCACCATGAAGAGGAGAAGTTGTCTTGGTAAGCTTATGTCTTCCACAAGACATGCAACCAGAAACTGGCAAGAGCAGGACCTGGGTGATCTGACAAGAAAAAGGACTTCCTCACATAAGGTACATAGGTCTCTGAGAAGGGTATGACCACCCTAAACTGCAAGCAAAATTTTGAATACATGTATGTTTTTCTGGTGAAGGAGTCTCACTCTCAAATCCTGAGCTAGAGAAAAGGATTTAGAGCCAGCAAAGTGTGAAAGCTCTCAAAGCCATTACTGAAAAGTTGGAACATGGACTCAGAGAAGAGACATAAAGCAGTTGTTTTTGTGCTCTTGTTCCTAATTGTATTTCCAGTTTTTTTCAAAGCAAGGCCCCAGGGACCCCCAGATTCAAGTATGCCCCTGGGTTTGGTTCATTGCTGCAGGAGTTTTGGGGAGTCTTGTACACATGCTTGCTTTATTCATTCACCAATACTGAACCCCTGGATAGAAGATGTGATAAAGTGAGACTACTTCCTGCATGACATATATTGATTCCCAGAGGCAGCGGCAGCCAACGTGGAGAACACTGGAATTTTTCCTTGGAACTGGACTGTGATGAGAAGTGTCTGCCATGAACATAACCTTCTGTCTTTTCCCTGACCCGTTCCTTCCAGTTTTTGAAGAAAGAACCCCAAATAATCTTCTCTGAAGATACTTGATAACAATTCCAAAAAACAAAAACACGTGCTTCCAATGCACTGTGCTCTCAGATATTCTGGGTCTAATTCAGCTGGCAGATTACTTGATTGATGTGTTCACCCCAATAGCCAGGTGAGCCCATCTCCTTGACTAAGTCTACTCTATTTTTGGTAGCATGACCCGGTTGCCAAGAGTTGGAAAGGGCACAAGAACCATGAGATCTCCTGGAAATGCTTTCCCGGGAAGGCAATTTCATGAAAGAAGTCTTCCAAGCAAATGACACCAAACTTCCCCAGGCGCTCCTCAATCACTGTGTTGTCTGTCAAAGGAATGGTCGTATTCTTGACTTTGGCTTGTCCACGTTTGAAGATGAGTTTCCGAATAGACTTCAGATTTGGAAATCCTCAGATCACATAAGGTTCCACAATATGCAGCGTTTTTTAGGCTCTGGGGGGTGACTTTGACAAAGGCAGCACTGAAAATTTTCTTCAGGCGAAGTCTTGCAATGGTCCTCTGCTCCAGGGAACTCACGCCAACAATCCTTTGGATGTGTACAACAAAGGCCAAGTTATGTTTATCGGGCAATTCCAAGGCATGAGGTTTCACTTCTAGTCTTCTGAGTCGCACGTTGTCACGTTTCTGCCGCCAGGAATCATATAGGAACAATTCCAATCGCTTAAACTTGAGCCCTTTTCCTTTTCTCTGCTCTTTCCTTGCCAAAGGTGGACTGCTTTGCCTGGGTGGCTTAGAGAGCTTGATAAGCCTTCCTCTTTTTCAGGAGATTTTCTGGAACCAAAGGGATTTCTCTTGGCTCTTGCTCGCCGTCTTTCTAGGCCTACAGCTACTGATCATGCGCACGCCCCACACGTTGGGAAGAGAGGAGCCTCTCTATGTTTACTCGACCATAGAGATGAGAGTTCTAGCTCGTGCTGGAGGATCCCGACTGCCTGCACCCACTCAACAGCAGTGAACCCCTGAGGTCTTGTTAACACTGATTCCTGTCAAAAATTATACACAGCTTCTTCCCACCCCTTCCAAGCTTTCTAGAGTCCATGACATTTTCAAAATGCAGCCCTTTTCATTTAAGTTATATTCTCATCACGCCGGTGGCTTAACCGTGAACAATGAGATGCTTCCCACAATGCACCTCTGAGTGCCTATTTAAAAGAATTATTCCATGTCAGTGATTTCAAAACTAGGAAAAATAAAAATATTATAAAAACATATGTTTTCATATTGAAATGTATTATTCAAATTCAGAAGTAATATAAAAATTTAATGAACTTACCTATGTATCACATATTGTACATGAACACAAAAAGAATAAGAGGTTCACTTAAAGCATTAGGATATTTTGACTTCATTTTTAACAGAATTTTGTTTTTTTAACTGCCATTGAAGTTTTGCCATAATTAAATTGTATAAAACGTCTCACTCTTCCTTTTGATTTTGTGATACCAATAGTGCTGTTTAGTTTTTATGGTGAATCTAGCTTCAGCATCACTAGAAAATGTAGAACTACATCTACCTTATTAGAGATTAATTTATCTCAGTGAAACATATGTGGAGTTATAAATATAGCGATTTCTATCTGCTTCCCACTGCAAAAGTGATCTATTTTACAAAGTCTTTGGCTTCACAAACCAGTTTTCTTTTTTTAAGGTCATTTTATAAAATGTTCCAGAATAATTCTATTATCATTTTCGGCCCTTGATAACAGATGTAAGGTCTCAGTTTTAGTTGTGCTAATATAGGAAAATATACATAAGATATTCATGTCTAGGAAAATATAGCATAGATCTCCAAAGGGACCTAGTGAATTTTAAGTCTCTGTAAACATACATGCATGTATATATGCCCATTTCCTTCACGATAAGACACAGAAGCACTTAACTACTTAACAGATAGGTTATAGAAATCAATATATTTGTAAAGGCACTTTGAAATAATGATTATTATTCTATATAACCTTACTTTAGATGGTCATGTATCATTTTTCTCCACACAAAAGAGTGCTGTTCCATCCCTCTCATAATCTTAACATGGAAACATTAAAACTTTTGACATGACTGAAAATAAGATAATTTTTTAACCTAAGCACACTATAACTCACCATAATCAATAACAATGCAAAATATAAAAATTACATAAAATGTACAGAAATTAGTTCAATCAAATCACAGTGATTTCTAAAGTCCTCGTTTAATCTACACATCAGGGAAGCACTTTTTGATCAAAGTGGTCCAGGCTGTCAAAAACCTAGTTGTCTTTATTGGTAAGAAGTCTTACCATCATTGAAGTTTCACAAAAAATATTCTCCAGCCTAAGTCATGATTTTAAAAAACTAACTTTTGATGCTAGGGAAATTATAGAAACTGTTTATAACAGAATAAGCCATACAAGATACCCAGTAATTGATACACATATAAAGAAATACAGAATTAATGCAATGCCATAGTTGATAATGTTGTTTTATTATGCATATAAACCTGATTAATTTGCTTCAAACCTTTTTTTACAGTACACATAAAAAAAGATTGGTATTCATGGTATAGTGGGAACTACTACAAATTCCCAATCAAAAAGATAAACATTTCAATATTAAAATTGTTGGAGAATATAAACAGGCAATTCAAAATAAAAATGGACGGTGATATATAAAAGATGGCCAAGTCTCTGATTCTTAAGAATACAAAAATGTCAATAAATTATTGTCTTTGAAAAGATTTTTGAGGAAATAACACTTTCAAATTAAATTTGAATATACCATTTGGTTCAGAAGTTCTATATCTAGAAATTGGTCATGTCAAAATCCTTGCACTTGAGCACATGCATGGACAGGATGATTCCTCCTACACTTAATGGCTATCAGTCATAAATACATGTACTCTGAATAAATCTATGAATGTAACTATTACTAGGAACAGGTAGATTACAATCAATATTATCGAATACTCTCCGAGTTATATTGCTAAATTTTTAAAAGTTCAGTAAAAACAACACAAAACGAGTAGAGGCAGGATTGGCAGTAGTAGGAATCTGCCAGGGGAGGAGGGGCACGCCTCATCAATAAGGGAACCTGCATAATGAACAGTTGTATACCTAACCCTGAATTTTACCCCACATCTTTAAAATTAAAAAACAAACAAGTAAAATTCACCTATTAAAAAAAAACACAAAAAGAAGCCTCTGAAATAAATATATGTACTTAAACTTTTTTAAAAACAGAAGAAACAAACTGGTAAATATATGTAATTCTTAGGATGCAGCCCTGTGGCTGTCCCAACAAACAAGATGCAGTGGAAGTGATGCAGCTCAACTTCCAAGACTCAGTTAGAAAAGGTAATAAATTCTCTCTCTGCCTTTTTCCTGTTTCTCTTGATGCCAATCATCAGGTATGTGAGTGAATGATCTTCAGATAATTACAGCTCCAGGCATCGTAGAAAAATGACCACCTTAGAAATTTCAAGATCTACCTGATCCCAGCCAACACCCAGACTGTAAGAAATGATAATTAAATGATTAAGGGTCCACATTTGAGGGCAATTATTATGCGGTGGTACTGATATTTCTACATATTTTAAATTATACAATTGTAATAGAATTCCAATAATGTATAACTACATGAATGGAAAACTATAAATGTTACATTTTGAAAATAATTGTAACCCAGAAAAGAGTCAGCATAGCATATTGGCTGAAAGTTGGCACTCTTGACCCTGATGGCCTTGATTCAAATCTCTGAAAAACCACTACAGATTGATGTGGAATTGGGCAAGTTACTTAACCTTTCTATGCCTCAGCTTCTTCATTAATGAATAATAATGGTCATAATGGTATTATATACCTATGGAGTTGTTAGAAGGATAAATTCATTAATACAGCAAAGCACCAAGTGCAGCTTACAGAAAAATTTCCACAATAATTTTATTGTTTATATAGTTGTGTAGTATTTTTATAACAAGACCTGTTTCTAGTGTAAAGGAATAAACACCATTTACTATTTTAAATGCAGGAATTAAATTTATGGTATAAGTTAAGGGCTGACAAACTATGGCTTCTGGGTGAAATCGGGTCTGTAACCTGTTTTTTGTGGGGGGGGTTAATAATTAAGGTAAAAATCACAAACATAAAAGTCACTGGCTTAACCATTTAATGTGTGCAATCTGTTGGCATTTAATACATTTGCAGTGTTGTGCCATTATCATTACTATTTAAATCCAAAACATTTTCATCATTTCAAAAGAAAATTTTATAGCATTAGACAGTCATCTTACATTCTTCTATCCTCTAGCCCCTGCAACCTGGCATTATGTGTTCTCATCATTCTATAGCCTATTAGGTAAGGTAATATAAAATAAAACAAAATTTAAAAAAAGAAATACAGGTATACAATGTCAACCAAGTGTGTTTCCTTCTTTATTTCACATGTCCTATTTGTTCATAATGATCATTCCTCCTATTTATTTTTTTTAATTCCCTGAGTTCTCTTTTCTTGAATATATGCAGAAGTGTTGTGATTTCTATTACTGTGTGGGGTCCTCACCCCAATTTTATATTGATGTCTCTCCCTTGAGAGTGGCCATAAGCCAAGATAGCCACTCTCTAGAAGTGCTTTGGCCAGAAGAGTGAGGGAGTTAGGTTTAGGTGTATGTGCTAGGTGAGACAAAATGAGGAAGGGAAGTCAAAATGCATAAAATGAAGTAAATTACTCATGGGTTCCAGAGGAGTTAGGCAAGATTACAGAAATTTGATAGGAAGTTCAGATTTGATGATCAATGAGCAATTTGAAAGTAAGAAAGAGAAAGCCTGTGACACCATGACCATCATCTTTTAGGCCTTCTGTAAGAGCTGTGTAATGACTGATTTAAATAAAACATATGCAAAAGGAGATAATTATTTACATAACTCTGGTGTTGACCATTAGGTTATATCATGGCCAACAACGATGGGGTCAGTTTGATTATTGGGTAAGTGAGATAAGAAACAAGTAGACGATATCACAAACAACTACTTGAAGAAGAAAAGGTAGCTGGGCTCGGTGGCTCAGCCTGTAATCCCATGCCTTTGGGAGGCTGAGATGAGTGGATTGACTGAGCCCGTGGGTTCGAGACCCACCTGGGCAAGCAAGACCTCATCTCTACAATAAAATCAAAAAATTAGCCGGGCGTGGTAGCGCGCGCCTGTAGTTCCAGCTACTTGGAAGGCTGAGGTGGAAGGATCGTCGGAGCCCAGCAAGTCGAGGCTGCGGTGGCCGGGAGCGGCCACTGCACTCCAGTCTGGGTGACAGAGTGAGACTCCAACTCAAAAAAAAAAAAAAAGAAGAAGAAAAGGTTTAACAAAGCCAAAAGTAACAAGGTAAAACCATGTGTTAATTAACTTATGTCAGGCCTAAAAATAAATGAGGAGGCAGCAACTATATTAATGAATTTATGACAAGAAGGTAGAGAAAAATTTTAGAAGAAAACATTGCCTCAGGTTTCCAAGATGGTGGAAGAGAGGTTCTTTCCAGTGAGCTTCACCTTCTTGGAAATAACAAAATAGTGTGTAGAGGTACATATTGTGAACTTTTATTCAAAAAGAAACATGAAAATTCAAGAGACAAATAAAGGAAAATTTCAGATACTGGGGGGAAAAAATAGAAGGCAGCAGCCTATACGGTGGGGTCCTGCTGAAAACCATAAGTGAATAACCAGTATGGGAAAGGAAAAGTATCACCACAGTACACATTTCCACTGGGTAACCCTCAATTCAGGCCACAGGGGAGCACCTTGAACCACCCAAGCTCTGGATATAACTTGGGGATTAGCCAGGAGAGTGAGAAAGAACAGCTCTGGGAAGCATTCCATGCATGCTCCACACCTAGGTGAAACTAGAATAATGCCATTCCCAATCCTGACTCATAGCAAGCTGCACAAGATCCTTCCAGCTATTAATTTAGAAAGTCTCTTGGCGATCTGGTCTTGAGTGAGGGAGGGACCTCTGTAACAAGAAGGTAGAAATAAGTATAGCTTGAGCTTTAGCCAGGCGTAGGAATTGGGCTTTTGCCCTCACAAGACCCAAGCAGGAGGATACATTTCTAAGGGGTATGATTTTGACTCAGGTGACAAGTTTTACGTCCCGGAGTAGTTTTGCAGACTGAAAGTAAATTGCACATGAGTGATCTAACTGTCCCTACTCACTGCAAAAGGCAGGCTATGGTAGGCAGTTCCATCAGTTCTGGAGCAAGAGAGCAAAGCAGGTCTCCCACCTATTTGTTTACCTATAGAGCCAAGCTCACCCTTCTTTCCCCATGCTGAACTTTTAGTGAGGCAGCAGTTGCTCTGCTCCTCACCTGGACATATCTCCAAGAGCCTGAGAACCTTCCCCTAACTCCATCAAAACCAGTACTTGTGCCTGCCCTTAGAGAGTCCCAGCATGGACCTGCCTGGTCCAGCCCCACTTAGTTTTTGCCTTTGCCAGCCCCCATGCCTCCACTTCCAAGGCAGAGCACAGGACCTGAAACGTGGCTCAACCCATTACTTAGCACACTCAAGTACTTTTCCCATTGAACAAAGGTCAAGCGTTAATCCCACTGCTACCACCACAGCTGACTCTTACTTGTGAGTACTACCCGTTGGCCTGGAGGTCACTTGTGCAGCCCATTACAACATCTACCGACACAAGAGTACAGCACTTGGGAATGAGACAAGCTTCATACCACGTCCACAGCTATCATCATCCACATGCTTACTATTGGGTTGATGCATAAGTTCATAACAATTTTGGGGTTTTTTTTTTTTTTTTTGCTTGCCAATGGAGTGCAAATGTCGCACAATGGTTGACTGATCACAGTTCCTCACATTTACCGATTCTCAAGTTGACTGATGTGGATCATCATAAAGTGTTTAAATGGTCTTCATCAAAGCTCAGTGGTCTTCATGAATGTGGGAAATCACTCAGATCAAAGTGGCTCTCTTTGAAACAACAAAATCATTTTCTTGCCATACTTTCCATGATGGCATTCTCCCATACATGGCCCAAACGTTTAGAGTCGCCTCTGCTGCTCTTACTTCTCTGTTAAACTCAAACAGAAGAATATGTCAGAAGTGTTCTGTTTTTTCCACTTGAAACTCCATATTCTTTAGCCCACAAATGGCACTAACTTTCTTCAAGTCTGCAAAATGCAAGGCATATTCACAAGCACAACATAGTCACTCCAAATGACAAATGATAAACTCCCGACACCATAGTGCTGCATGCCAAAAACAAATGCTACAAGTTTATGCATCAGTCTAATACTTAGGAGATCATAAGTCTGCTCACCCAGCTGGTACACTGCTACTACAACCAGCATTTAGAAAGCAATCACACTAAGGCTATATATAATTATGGTATCTATATGAAGTTTTCACAACTGTATGCATCCAGAAGCAAAGCCAAATGGTTCTGCATATATCAGAGTATAACAAAACAATGTGTTATGACACCCACAAAAGAACACAGTCATTATTCAGCAATGGATAATTTTTAAAAAAGAAATTTTTGAATTGTCAGATAAGAATTCAAAACATTTTTTTTTAATTATTTTATTTTTAAAATGTGGGGTACAAATGAGGGTTAGGTACATATGTGGTCATCTTACAGGTAAAGTGTGGGTACCCTTATTGATGTTATGGGCTCCCCACCCTCCGGGCAGTGTCCCACTACTACCAATCCCTTTCTTACGGTATTCTGATAAATGTTCAAGGTCCACTTATGAGTGAGTACATGTGGTACTCAGATTTTTTTTTCTGTGATAAATCACTGAGTATTATAGACTCTAATTCCATCCACATTTGCTGCAAAGTTCATAATTTTGTTTTTCTTTATAGCTGCCTAATAGTCCATTGTGTAAATGTATCACATTTTATTTATCTAGTCCACTTTTGACGGGCAGCAGGTGGGTTCCATGTTTTTGTTATTGTGAATAATACTGCGTTAAACATGCTTGTGTGGGTATCTTTATTGTAGAGTGATTTGAGTTTCTCTGGGTATATTCCCAGAAGAGGGATTGCTGGGTCATATGCAAGGTCTATTTTCAGATTTTTTTTAAATCGTCACACAGTTTTCCACAGAGTTTGTACTGGTTTGCATTCCCACCAACAATGTAAAAGTGTTCCCTTCTCCCCGCATCTTCTCCAGCATCTGTTGTTTTTTGAGTTACTGATGATGGCCATCCTGACTGGAGTTAAGTGATAACTCAGTGTGGTTTTAATTTGCATTTCTTTGATGATTAGTGAGACTGAGCATATTTTCATGTATCTGTTGGCTGCTCATATGTATTCTTCTGAAAAGCGTCTATTCATATATTTTGTCCATTTTTAAATAGGGTTGCTTGTTTTGTTTTTTCTTTTCAGTATGTTTGCATTCCTTGTAGATCCTAGATGTTAGGCCTTTGTCAGATATACAGTTGGCAAATATCTTTCCCCATTCCGTGGGCTGTCTCCTCACTCTCTTGATGGATTCTTTTGCTTTGCAGAAGCTTTTCAGTTTGATGAGGTCACACTTGTCTATCTTATCTTTTATGGCATTCGCTTTTGGAGAGTGGATCAGGACTTGATTGCCTATTCCAATTTCTGTAAGGGTGTTTCCTACATTTTCTTCTAGGATTCTTATAGCTTGCAATTTTACATTTTGGTCTTTGATCCATTTAGAGTTGATTTTTGTGTATGGTGATAGGTAGGGATCTTGTTTCAGTTTTCTGCATGTAGTCAATCAGTTTTCCCAGCACCATTTACTAAAGAGGTTCTCCTCTCCCCAGTGGTTGTTAGTAGAGGCTTTGTCAAAGATGAG
>CAUYQG010166209.1:0-13132 GCA_963574415.1 Tarsius wallacei
CTGTAGTTCCAGCTACTTGGAAGGCTGAGGCGGAAGGATCACCGGAGCCCAGCAGGTCGAGGCTGCGGTGGCCGGGAGCGGCCACTGCACTCCAGTCTGGGCGACAGAGTGAGAGTCCAACTCAAAAAAAAAAAAAAAAAAAAAAAGTCTGAAGGCAGTTTAAATAGAATTTGTTATGAATCTTTGCAAATGCTTCCCTTCGCATTCAACTCTTCACTTTTGGCCAATGGCATCATTGCTTTCTTTACTAGTACTTATCCTTCCTCTGGTATCTTCAAAATATGAATCCCCCCACCCCTTTTTTTTTTACACCTCAGATGGTGCTCAGCCTGACTTTTCAAGATTGATTAGTCACCTGAGTTTTATTGTTTTGTTTTGTTTTTTAGAGTTGCAGGGTATGTGTGAGGATTTACTGCATAAATAAATCATGTGCAGGTGAGATTTGGGCTTCTAGTGGACCCTCTCTTCCTCCTGATAGTGGACCTGGCACCCAGTATGAGGTTGTGTGCCCCTTATCTCTCCTACTACCCACCTGCTCTCCTCTAGTACTGTCCAGCATCTGTTGTTCCCACCTTTGTGTTCCTGTGCCCTCTTATGAGTGAGAGCATGCAGTATTCAGTTTTTTGTTTCTGTGATAGTTCATTTAGAATGATGGTTTTCCAGCTGCATCCATGTTGCTGCAAAGGACATGATTTTGTTCTTCTGTATGGCTGGGTAATATTCTATCATGTATATGTATCACATTTTCTTTATCCAGTCCACTATCTGGGCTGGTCCCATGTTTTTGCTACTATAGTGCTGCAATGACCATATATGCACAGGTGTCTTTTTGGTAGTGTGATTTATGTTCTTCTGAGTATATTCCCAGAATTGAGATTGCTGAATCGTATAGCAGCTCAATTTTTAGTTCTTTCCACACTGCTTTCCACAAAGGATGAACTAGCTTACATTCCCGCCAACAGTGTAAAAGTGTTTCCTTTTTTCTGCAGCTTCACCAGCACCTGTTTTTTACTTTATAATGATAACCATCCTGATTTGATTTGCATTCTCTGATAATTAAAGAAGCTGAGTATTTTTCATGTGTTTGTTGGCTGCTTGAATGTCTTCCTTTGAGAAGTATCTGTTCACGTCTTTTGCCCACTTTTTAATGTTTTTTTTTTTTTCCTGTCAATTCATTTGAGTTCCTTGTAGATCCTGGATGTTGGGCCTTTGTTGGATGTACAGCTTGCAAATATTTTTTTCCCATCCCGTTCACCTGAGTTCTCCTCTTCTTCTGCTCAGAGACTTTGCTCCTTTATATTTCCTTTGTCCTGGCACCTTTAACTTCCCCTCCTGTCTTGGTTTCTTCCCAATTGCCTCCAGGTATGCACACACCTGTGCTGTGGATACTGCTAGTTTACCTCTGCTTTTTCCTACCAAGATCCTTGGCCAAATGCCAAAAAGCATTGACTTACAGTAATAGTAATTCTAACAACAAGAAACAAGAAACAACATTTGATTGCCTACTCTGTACCTGCACTGTGTTAAGCAATTTATGTACATTGTCCAGTAACCTTTAGGTGCTGTTATTGCCATTATTATCCCTGTTTTAAAGAGGGGGAAATAGAGGCATAAAGGAGTTAAGCAGCTTGCACAAATCACAAAGTGAAGAGAGGATTGATGCCCAGGCAGTCTGCTATGGTTGAAATGTTTGTCCCTTCCAAAACTCATGTTGAAATTTAATACCCAATGAAGCAGTGTTGAGAGATGGAGTTTTTAAGAGATGATTGGGTTATAAGAATCTGTCCTCATGAATGGATTAATCCATTCATGGGTTAATAGGTTAATGGATTAGAGGGTTATAGAAGAGGAATTGAAGCTTGATGAGAAGAAGAAGAGAGCCAGGTGCCATGATGTGTGTCTCTAGTCTTAGCTACTTGGGAGGCTGAGGTGGGAGTTTCCCTCGAGTCCAGGAGTTCAAGGTCAACCTAAGTAACATAACATGATCCCAACTCTTAGAAGAAAAGAAAAGAAAGAAAGAAAGAAAAAGGAAGAGGAAGACAGATCTAAACTTGCACGTGCAGCTCCCTTGCCATGTGATGCCCTGCATGGCCTCAGGACTCTGCAGAGAGACCCCACCAGCAGGAAGGCTCTCACCAGATGTACCCCTTCAACGCTGGACATCACAGACTCCAGAACTGTAAGAAATAAGTTCCTTTTCTTTATAAATTACTCAGTTTCAGGTATTCTATTATAAGCAACAGAAAACAGACCAAGACAAGTCTGATCTCAGGGACTGCAGCTGACACGACTGTTTTACACTGCCTTTCTCCTGCTCTGCAATCAGCCCCTCCAGCATTCTGAAGCCATATGCATAGGTGCACTGACCTCCCAAGAGCTGAATCCATTGACATTATCAATTTTTCATTCTCCTCGACCTTTCTGCAGTATTTGACACAGTTGATCTTCTGTCCCCACCTTCTTTTCGACCCTCTTCTCTCCTTTGGCTCTTGTGCCATCATGCTATTACCATTCTTATCCATTCTCGCTGACCTTTCTCTTTCTGTCTTCTTCACTAGCTTCGTTAACTTCTCTTAATAAA
Organism: Tarsius wallacei; assembly: GCA_963574415.1. Classification (NCBI taxonomy): domain Eukaryota; kingdom Metazoa; phylum Chordata; class Mammalia; order Primates; family Tarsiidae; genus Tarsius; species Tarsius wallacei. The sequence goes on from CAUYQG010166209.1 coordinate 2,582, forward strand.
TATGAGCATGGCCCTTGTCTTAGTCCTTGAAACTTTGCCACTCTTAATGCAAAGTTTGTCACCTCACCTCATGCCTTCAACGGTGTCATCTGCCAATGAAATCTTAGTTCTATAGTTCCAGCCCTTCTGCCGCTTGTGGTGCTAGGCTGGAATTTCCAAATGCACATTGGACTTTTACACTAGATTATCTCACCTGCAACTTAAATTCATGAGTTAATGCAAATGGCTCTATTTCCTCCAGATCGCTAAGATATTGCTCTCCTCTACCCTTCATGTTTGCTTTGGTTCACTGGTACTGTTACTTGTCCAGTCACCCAGGCTTCAAAGGAGTACTTCATCTCTGGAGTACCTTGTCGTCATCATTTAGCACTATCCAATCAAAATTATGCTTTTTTCAGGTATTTTGTGTGTGTGTTTCTCACACCAGTCTCCCCCATTCCATTCTCCTTCCACTGCTAGCACCCTAGTCGGTGCCCTTATTAGCTAATGCTTGGCCTACAGCTTAAGCCAGTCTCTGACCTTCTTGTCTCTCTGGCTGATCCTGATCTATATGGCTGTCTGCCAAAATGTCATCAACCTAAAACATTACTTCCATCATGCTATTACCCTGCCCATAAATCTACCGAAGCTTCCTATGAGCAAAACCCAAACTCATTAGCCTGGCATTTAATGCCCACTCTAATCTGACCACAAATTATCTTTCCAGCTTTATGTCCTCTACTCCAAGTGAGCCTGTGTTTATATCCAAATATTTTCAGTTCACTCCTGCATCCACACTGTTTCTCTTCGTTCCTTGAGTGATACTCCAACTCCTTTCCATAGGCTACTTACCTTTCAGGATCTAGCTTAAGTTCCTATTTCTTCAATCAATTTGTTATGACCGCATTCCCCTAGAAATGATCTTCTTCCTGTGAATTCTGTAGTAATGATTGTCCACTCTATTAGTTTAGTGCTTAGTGTTTCCTGCCTATATTTCTATGTGATATGTATTTCTTCCCTAATTTTTTTTTAACATGGCAGTTATTACAGTGTGGGTACTTTAAAGTCACCTTATTTTAATAATAATCTTAAGAAGTCAGTATTTTATCTGTATTTTATTGCCTTGAGGGCAATAGTCCAATTTTATATCTCCTTGTGTACTATACAATATCCAGGACAGCTCTGGAACACATTTAGTACTTTAAAATGTTGCTGGTTCAGCAAACATGGAAAAATGCTCAGCCTCATCAAATCTGCAAGGAGATACCGCCTAACACCAGTAAGAATGGCTATCACTAAAAAGTCAAAAAAACAACAGATGTTGGTGTAACTGTGGAGAAAAGGAAACATTTCTGCACTGTTTGTGGGAACGTAAGCTAGTTCAGCCTTTATGGAAAGTATTGTGACGTTTCTCAAAAAATTAAAAATTGAGCTTCCACATAACCCAGCAATCCCACTTCTAAGAATATACCCAGAAAAACATAAATCACTCTACCAAAAAGACGTCTGCACACGTATGTTCACTGCAGTACTATTCTCAATAACAAAAACATGGAACCAACCCAGATGACCACTGAAAGTGAACTGGATAAAGAAAATGTGGTACATATACATGATGGAATATTACACAGCTATACAGAAGGACGAAATCCTGTCCTTTGCAGCATCATGGATTCAGCTGGAGACCATCATACTAAATGAAGTATCACAGGAACAAAAAACTGACTACTGCACATATATCAGGAAAATAATTAACTTGCATTTATTTATTTCATTCCACATTATGTATCTCTTCTTAGTGTGTGCCAGGACTGTCATAAGCACTTTACAAATATTAAGTCATTTAATCTTCAAAACTATCTTAAAAGGCAAGTTTCTACGACTACTATCTTCATTTAATTGATCTAAAGACTGAGGTATACCATGTTAAGTAACTTGTGCATGGTAGAACAACTAGTAAGAAGAGGTGGAGTCAGGATTAGGACCAGGATGAGAAAGTTTGGCCCCAGAGTCCATGCTCTTGCTGTGAGTGAAGTTGAACTGCTATTTATTTGTTTATTAGAGACAGGATCTTGCTATGTCAGCCAGGCTGGTCTCAAACTCCTGGCTTCAAGCGACCCTCTAGCTTCAGCCTCCTGAGTCACTGGGATTATAGGATGAGCTACTGCATCAGGCTCTGAACATATTTTCATGTGCTTAAGAGTTACTTGATTTTTTTTCCTATGAATTTTCTCTTTATATTCTTGTTGTAGCTTTTTAAAAATGGATTTTTGAGCTTTTTGCTTGCTAGAAAAATTAGCTCTGTTGCCTACTTTTCCAAGTTTGTTATTTGACTTTTTGCCTTTACTTATGATATTTCATTTTTCATGTATACATTTCTATGTAGTAACACTTATCAGTCTTTTTTATTTTTGAGCCATTATCAATCCTTTTCATTTTCTAGTTATTATTGTAATTAGAAAGGCCATCTATATTTGGAAATTATTTTTTCTAAAAATCACATCATTTCTTACAGTCATTTTATGGTTTCTTTTTTTTTAAAGAAAACATTTAAATCTCTGATGCATTTAGGATTTATCCTAGTATACAGTGGGAAGTATGAATCTAGGCCTATTGTTTTGTAGTCGCTTTGCCAGTTGTTTAACAACATTTAATAAAAACTTTATATTTCGCCACTGACTTTAGATGCCACTTAAAAAATATATGAAATTACGTTATATATTAGTTTTCTTTTCTGGATTTCTATTACTTGGATCTGACTGTCCATCTGTCACATAATGTTTTCACTATTTCAGTTTTTGTCTGTATGTGTTTGATACAGCTAGTTGCCCTCACGGTTTTTGTTGTTTTCTCCCAGAATTTTCTTGGATATATTTGTATGTTTAATTTTTCATTTGAATATAAAATGGATTTATTCTCGATTTCCTATCTTCTGAATTATAATGTAATTATATTAAATTTACGAATTAATTTAGGGAGAATTGCTATCTTTATTATGTTGTGTCTTCTGTCAAAGAACAGTTATAGTTTTTAATTAGCTCAAAATTCTACTTGTTTCACTTAAGAGAATTTTCAAGTTGTATCCATAGAGATTTTACACATTTATTGTTAATTTCACTTCTAATTATTTTGGCTTTAAATTGAAATTATAAATGAGGACTTTATTTCTATTATATTTTATACTTAGTTCTTATTTATTACCTAAAGACTATTAATTTTTCTATGTTAATTTTATTTCTTATACCTCACTCAATCCTCTTATTTTTCTGTAGCCAGTTTTTAGTTGATTTGCTTGTGTTTTCTAGGTATAAATTATATCATCTATATTCAGTTTATATTTTACTGCCTCATTTTTATACATCTAATTTATTCTGCATCTTTAATTTCATTGTCTAATACCCACAAAAATGTTAAATAATAGTGATAATAAGGAAAACATTGAATTTTTTCTAAATTAAATGTAGATTATTGTAGTATTTCTCCACTGGCTTAATAATAGCAGTATTTCAACAAATTAAGAAAATGTTTCTCTCTTTCTAGTTGATTAAGATTCTTTAAAATTACAAATGGACTTTGAAACTTATCATATGCATTTTTGAAAAATCTGAAGGTGTTTGTATGATTTCCCCCCCACCCACATCTATTACAATAATGAGTTATAGATAACTCATTATTGAAAATTCTTACATTACTAGGAAAAAACCTTACTTGGCCAGGATACAGTTTTTTTCTTAGTGTGATGCTTCATTCAGTCTGCTAATAATTATTTAGAAGCATTTTTGCATTGATAACCATAAGAGATTGGCCTGTAAAAATTTTTGATTGGAAGTTTTTTTATATTAAGTTAATTTTTGCTTCCTAAAAGAAAACATTAAAGCTTTTCTTTTTTTTCTATACTACAGAATTATTTGCTCTTTGAAGATTTGTGAGAAGTTCCCACAAAACCATCTGGTCCTTGCATGTGTGTTTTGGGGGCAGGGGTGGGAATAGCTCCATGAAATGGTCTTCTATTTTTTCTATTGAATTAATATGTTTGTATATTGTATATACTTGAGTCTGTTTTGGTAAATTATATTTACCTAGAAAGTTATCTGCTTTATATGGATTTTCCAATTTAATTGTCTAAAATTAAATAAAGTTGTGTTTTGTGAGTTCTTTAATTTTCTCTGCAAATATAATTTCTTCCTCCTTATTATTTCTTATTTTGTATATTTATGCTTCCTCCTATGTTCTTGATTACATTTGTTATGGATTTTTATATTTTATTTTTCCAAATAGCTGGCTTTTGTATTTATTATTAGTTCTATTATTTGTCTGTTTTTTAGTTGGTTGCTTTCTGCATTTATCTTTGTTGATGGCTATATTCTGCTTTCCTTTGGTTTATCTTGCAGCTCCTTTTCTAAATTCTTATGTTGAATATTTAATGGATTTGTTTTCATTTTTTTCTTTTTAAGTATTCTTTTTAAGTATTGAAATCTCTGCAATTTCTCCTGAGTACTGTTTCACTGAATCACATAGATTATGGCATGTAGTATTCTTATTCTTATTATTTTGAAGATATTCTAAAATTACTTTTGGAGGTTCTCTTTGTTTCAGTAGTTAAGAGAAAACATTTAAGTTTCCATACAGTAGGACTTTTAGTTTTCTGGTTTTGTTACTCATTTCTAGTTTTAATGTATTGTGGTCAGATATTATACCATTTCTAGCTTTGGACATAGAGTTTTTCTTTGTGATCTAGTCAATTTTTATGAATATTCTGTAGATTGTTGAAAAGTAGAAATATTCTCTTTGCTTCCAGGTTAAATAATTTGATATCTATATTTACTGTTTTATCCACATTCTTAGTTATTGACCTGCGAGAAATGAATTAAAGTTTCTTCTTATTAATGTATTTTTGCCCGTATCTCCTTAAATTCCTGAAGTTTATTATTCACAAATAGTGCTGCCAAGTTGCTTGCTTCATAAATATTCATATTTATAACAATATTATTAAGCACATTTAATATAATAAGGTACCCTCTGTGTCCTGTGTATAGTTTTTGGTGCTGAATTATACCTTTTCTGATATTATGATTGTAACATTTGTGTTTACATTGCTCTGGTGTCCAAGCTTTTTTTTCATTTTTACTAGTCTGAATTACTTTATTTTGGGGGGAAAAATATATCTATATATCTATATATATATATATCTTAAATCTTTAGCACACAGTTTGGCTTAGCAATTCTGATTTAAATGATTTATCTGAAAAAATTTCAGAGGTTTTTCACAAAGCCCTGCATGTAAGAATAATGATAAAAGACAGGGAGTTAGCTGGGTATGGTGGTGTGCACCTATAGTAGTCCCAAATACTCTGGAGGCTAAGGTGGGAGAATCATTTGAGGCCAGGAATTTGAGGCTGTGGTGAGCTATGATGGTGCCACTTCACTCCAGCTTGGGTGACAAAGTGAGACCCTGACTCAAAAATATATATATAGGGGGTTGATTAAATAACTAAAGTATGTAATAAAATATAAACATTGAGATCAGATTGAATAAGAGTACCTAATGATTTAGCAAAATGTTTAGAATATAAACATTTTTATATGCTATATAAAATACATTAAATGATAAAGCCAGTTACAAAATATGAAGGGACTGCAACAAGTTCAAGAAAAAAAATAATTAAAATATAAAAATAAAAATATAAACTTTATTTCTTAACATAAGCTTTATCAACTTCAAGATACTTTTGTAAGCCATGATACCAGCTATTTAGTCCTTCTCTAAAAAAATGAGTGTCCTGAAGTTAATGCAGTCTTTTTTACCTTATTGAATGAAGAAAATTGAATGCCTTTAAAATCATTTTTTTAGATTAGGAAACAAAAACAAGTCAAAAGGAGCCAAGTCAGGACTGTAAGATGGATGTCTAATGGTTTCCCAACAAAACTCTAAAAAAATTGCCCTTGTTTGAATAAGCAGAAGCATTGTTGTGGTGAAGGACTCTCTGCTGAAACTTTCTGTGGCATATTTTCTGCTAAAGTGTTGGCTAATTTTCTCAAAATACTCTAATAATATACAGATTGTTATCATTATTTGGCCCACCAGAGAGCCAACAAGCAAAATGTTATGAGCATCCCCAAAAAACTGTGCCATGACCTTTGTTCTTGACTGGTCCACTTTGGTTTTGACTGGACCATGTTTATCTCTTGGTAGCCAATGCTTTGATTGTGATTTGTCTTCAGGATGGTACTGGTAAAGCCATGTTTCACTTCCTGTTACAATTCTTCAAAGAAATGCTTCAGTTTCTTGATCTCACCTGTTTAAAATTTCTTTTGAAAGCTCTACTCTTGTCTGCAGCTAATCTGGGCACAATGGTTTTGGCACCCACTTAGTAGAAAGTTTGCTCAACTTTAATTTTTCAGTCAGAATTATGTTTGCTGTACCAACTGAGATGTCTGTGGTATTGGCTATTGTTTCAGTTGTTAATCTTCAGTCCTTTTTATTTAGGGCATGAACAAGATTAATTTTCTCCTCTCAAATTGACATGGATGGTCTGCTGCTACAGACTTCGTCTTTAACATCATCCTTTTCCTTTTTAAAATGATCTATTTGTAAACTACTTATTTCTTTGGGGGCATTGTCCCCATAAACTTTTTGTAAATTATTAGTGATTTCACCATTCTTCTTTCTCAACTTCACCATAAATTTGATGTTTGTTCTTCCTTCAAATGTATCAGAATACATGTTGCACTTTTCAAACTGATGTCTGATCCTTCTTAGCTCCTGTGCAGACATGGAATAACAAGTTATTACAAGTTTATTTTGAAATACATGTATTTCTTTTCATAGCATGCATTTTCCATAAACTTTTTTGAAGACTCCTCATAGATTGCATAGTTTGATCCTAGTATCAATATCCATACCCATATCTTTAACCACATCTACATAATGTAACTATATAAAGACTGGAAGATGTATCTACAATATTAATAGTTATACTTAAGTGGTATTATAGATGGTTTTAACTTTCTTTTTGGTGCCTTTCTATATTTTCTGATGTTCTAATATTTACATATATCATTTGCATAATCTCAAAAAATGTTATTTTTCTAAAGATTGATTTTTTTTTAGAAAGGCTCTAATTATTTGACACTAAAATTACAGCATCAATTAAGGGTAAGACTCCTTGTGACTTAGTGTCCAGTATTCTGGCAGAGTTTTAGAGGGTATATGGTTTTTCTTGAGTGGAGTCCTCAAGACTTTGACACCTGAAGGAAACCCAGTCACTGTACTCTTTCTCCCTGGAAGCAAACCTAACTCCCTGAAATGAGATAGTGTGGCTCTCCTTCTCCAAGGTTTTCCCTATTTTCCTTCAGGCCCAAGGCATAGAGCCTTATTTTACCTGCAGGTTTCTGTAGCTGCTCATTTCCAAGAATTCCTCTCAGAATAGTTCCCAGGAGAATGAAATGTTCTTTCTCTTTCTTTTATTTGCTCACTAGTCTATGTTTACTTGGGAGACATGAACATTTCTTTGACTAAAAACCTGTCAATTTTGCTTTCTACTCCTTCAATGGGTAATGTAACTGTCTCATTAGTGTTTTTATGTGTGGATTTTACTAGATTTCCTCTGAGTTTTTGTTGTCCTCTTACTAGTTGATATGGAGACACAAGCTATCGTTATAATGTCTCTCAAGACATTAAAACCATTTCTTTGAAACAATCTCCTAAAGACCTCCTCAGATTTGTTTTTTGGTTTTTTTTACATCTCAGGCGGGATTCTTTGATTAAGTTCTTCATTTGTCAGCTTCTGAGGATAAAATGAAATTTATTGGCGTTTTGATGTATTTCAGAATTTGAAAGGAGGGTCATGAAAACATTTGCAGAACTTTGTTTTTTGGTTTGGGTTTTTTTTTTTTTTTTGCTCTTGTTTTCATTGTTGTTGTTTTTTAAAAGATCTAGCTATTTCCATAAAGGTTTTGGCAATTACATAACTAGTAAAAGAAAAGAACAGTCTAAAAATTAAACTAGACAAGACAAAATGAAATTTCTCAAACCATTAATCTCAACATCTCTCAGTATAATTTTGGATTGAGGTGATATTCAGAGTAAAAACCTATCATTTTGTTGTAAGTGCATTATATGCTTCCTCCTGTGAAATTTCTACATCCGATTCCCCTGTAAATTCTAAGACTAAGCTCTGTATTGATTACGTTTTTATGTCAAATTTACTGCTAGACTGAGATAAAACTGATATAGCTGATAAAACCAAATACTTCCTTCTTTTTTGTCTTACAATGAGGACCAAAAGCAATAACAGCAACAAAAACACCAAATAGGCACAGAGTATAACTGTCTCTCCTTCTGTGTTGACCCTTGCCTGGAGTCCTGAGTAATGAATTTGAAGCATCTGTGCTACCGTGGGTGCCTCCCTAAAGAAAGCACTGCCCCAAGTTGCATTTGGCTGACAGATATATTTTGTGTGGATTGTACACAGACAACAACTTGCAAATGTCACATCAGAATTCAAGTATCCAGAATGTCTTTGAAAACAGAAAGATTTTGGCCTTTAGAACTCAGGGTACAGAATAGCAGCTCATCCCTTTAGGCTTGACATGTGATCTTATTTTGCTGTACAGTCCCCACGTTTCTCGAGGCTGGCAATTTCCAAAATGGCAGGAAACACTGTACTGGTATCTGATCCAACAGTCCTTATAAAGTGGGCTGCACAGGAGAGCAGCAAAGTTACTCTGAAATCCAGTGGCATGTTGGCAATGCATCCATCTCTCTCTACTCCAATTTCTGGACCTCTGAACATCGCTATGAGGAAAAAAAAAGTCCAAACTGCAAGAGCAGATCATTAACATCTCAGCCTTTGTTCAACCGGGTTTCTTCTTTGCTCATTGGTCCTTTCTTCCTCATTGCATGAACCATCCTAACCAAAGATCTCCCAGTCCTTCACACCTCCAATCTTGTCGTGCCTCTCATCTGCAATTGGTAAACTCCCACATTATTGTGGATTCCCCTTCCACACTATCTGAATCATTTATTTTTAATTTGGAGGGCCTATAGCTATTTTTCTCCTTATTCTCAGTGCCTGAATGTATTTTTGTTTGCTTTTTGTTGTTGTTGTTGCAATCTATAAACAAAAGTACTTCTTATTTTGAAAAAAGTTTAGTTCCTCTCAAATTCCTTCATTTATACTGTCTTTTTTAAATTAAATTTTATTTTGTTATAGAGATAAATATATGTTACTCCTATAGATTTAATCCTATGTAGAATTAACTGCACAAGAAAGGATTAACTACACAAGTAAGCTGCATGCAGGTGAAGTTTGGGCCTCCAACTGGCCCTCACTCCCCCTGACATTGGACTCGGTACTGTTTGTGTTGTTATGTGACCTGGCAGTGCCCAGCAACTGCTGATCCCTCCCTTGTGTTAATGTGACTAATGTTCAGGTCCTGCTTATGAGTGAGAACTTGCAGTAGTCGGTTCTTTGTTTCTGTGATAGATCACTTAGTATGATAGTTTTCAACTCCATCCAATTTGCTGTGAAGTCCATAATTTTGTCTTCTTTATGGCTGCATAATACTCCATCATGTATATGTACCATGTTTTCTTTATCCAGTCCACTCTTGATGGACAGTGGGGTTGGTTCTGTGTTTTTCCTATTGTGAATAGTGTGGCAATAAACATGCATGTTACAGGTGTCTTTTTGGTAGAATGATTTATGTTCCTCTGGGTATATTCCCAGGAGAGTGATAACTGGATTGTATGGAAGGTCAATTTTTAGTTCTTTTAGGAATCATCACACTGCTTTCCATAGAGGCTGAACTAGTTTACATTCCTGCCACAGGGTAGATATGTTCCCTTTTCTTTGCACCTGTGCCTCCAGCACCTGTTGTTTTTTGAAATTTATTAATGATGGCCATTTTTACTGAAGTTAGGTGGAATCTCATCAGTTTTTTTTACGGTAAAGATGTGGAGTACAATTTGGGATTAGGTATATAAATGTTGTTTGTATTTATATACCTAATCCCGAATTGTACTCCACATCTTTACCGTAAAAAAAACTATGATGAGATTCCACTTAACTTCAGTAAAAATGAGATACACCCCTTGTTGATGAGGTACACCCCTACCTCCCCAAGCAGTTTCCCTCAACTGCCACTCCCATGCCACCTCCCCTGACTGTTTCCTACTACTGCAAATGCCTTTCTTATAGTATTATAATTGTTCAAGGTCTGCCTATGAGTGAGAACATATGGTACTCTGTTCTTTGTTTCTGTGATATATCACTGAGTATGATCAACTCTAAATCCATCCAAGTTACTGCGAAGTCCAAATGTTTGTTCTTCTTTATGACTGCATAATATTCCGTTGTATATATGTACCACATTTTTTAAGCCAGTCCAGCTTCGATGGGCAACATGGTTGGTTCCATGTTTTAGCTGTTGTGAATAGAGCTGCAACAAACATACGTGTCCAGGTATCTTTCTGGTAGAATAATTTGAGTTTCTCCAGGTATACTCCCAATAGGAGAATTGCTGGGTCATATGGAAGGTCAATTTCTAGTTCTTTCAGAAAACACTGTC
>CAUYQG010166216.1:0-10802 GCA_963574415.1 Tarsius wallacei
TACAAAAAAGCTTGTAATATGTGAGGCTCTCGAAAGTGACCTGAGTTGGAATTATACTTATGTAATGGCCAAGACTGCAGTCTGTGAGAAACAGAAACAGTGAGCTTTCACAGTTAACCATGCCTGCTGTAGTTTCAGAGCACCATGTTTAGATCATCAGAGTTGTTTCTGGTTAAATATGCTAAACATTAGCGGGGAAGGTAATGGCGTCAACAGCTCTCGAACACGTTCTAACGGTCTCGAGGTCCTCGGCCCTCCCTGATTTCTAATGTTCAGTGAGCCTCCGTGGCCGGCTGCCAATACACACGGTTGCATTTCTGTATACTAACAATGAATTATACAAAAAAGAAATCAAGGAAATAATCCTTTTTACAATAACTACCAAGTACATAAAATATTTAGAAGTAAATTTAACCAAGGAAATGAAAGATATGCACATTGAGAACTGTAAAGCATTGATGAAAGAAATTGAAGAAGGCACAAATAAATGGAAATAAATTCTGTGTCAATGGGTTTGATGAATTGTAAAATTGTCCATCCTATTCAAAGTGATTTATAGTTTCAATGTGATTGCTATCAAAAGTCTAATGACCTGGTTGACAGAAATAGAAAAATTAATCTAAAATTTGTATGGAATCACAAAAGATCCCAAATAGCCACAGCAATCTAGAGCAAAGAGAACATAGCATCATGCTACCTGACTTCAAACTATACCACAAAGTAATCAAAATAACATGGCACTGGCATGAAAACAATCATATAAACCAGTGAAATAGAATAGAAGGTTCAGAAATGAATATACATATTTCATATTTTAAAAAATATTATCCCCTGAGTTATTACAGGTTGATGGTAAAGGGATTATGAAACTGCAGTAAAAGATTAAAAGATAAGTCATTAAAATGGTCACCAATGACAATGTTGAAATTTACCTATACCCTATGATTTTGAAAAACAGTGAAGAAGATTAAGAAATCCCCCCATACTTTGTCTTCCAGAGAATAGCTTACATTCTCCCTTATGACTTCAAAAAGATGGCTCCCTGGTTTATCTATGACAATGCTAGACAAGAACCTTCAAAATTCTTTTTCTTTGCATGATAAATATTTAGCCGAACCACCTGTCTCTACTGATCAATAAAAACATTTTTCCTGCAAACTTTGGTTAAGCTTGTCTTTCCTCCAGGCAGCTGAGTATTGGTTCACCTTCAGTTGGCCTATAGCTCCTCATGGTATAACACTTTGTGATCTCAGATTATATTTTGGTTAAGCTTGTCTTTCCTCCAGGCAGCTGAGTATTGGTTCACCTTCAGTCGGCCTATAGCTCCTCATGGTATAACACTTTGTGATCTTAGATTATATTACCCTTTTACCTATCCCACTACCCCACACCTTGTTCTTTCTAGCCTTGATTACCCCTTTATCTCTGTAAAACAACAACAAAACAAACAAAAAAACCTCTTTATACCAAACTCTTAATACACAGATCTTATGGTAATAGCCTTCTCTTCTTTTTAATTGTTCGTTTCTTCCCTTTGCAATAATTCTTTTAAATATAGTCTCTCCTTACTAACTTCAGAGTTGCTTTCTACTTGACATCAAATTTGAATGAAATTAATATTCTTGACAAGCAAAATATTAATATAAAGAAGGCAATTAATATTTTGTTGTTATTATATGTCTTTTTGTATAGTATTTTATTTAAAGAACTAAAATAGAAAATATTTAAAAGATGAATATCTTGAAAATGTATTTTGAAAAACGCATCTTGTAAATAGAATTAGACAGAAAATAGTTTGCTGTAATAAAGCACTTCCAAGTAAAAGTATAAACTACTTTTTCCAACTTTAAAAAGAAATGCTATTATTACTTCATGAGAGCACACATGTAATACACACACATACCTGGCCTTATATATATATCCCAATGCAATAAGAGCTAAAGGAACATTAGGGCATAAAATATTTTCAACATAGATTAGTTAAGTAAATTTGAAAAGTATTTGCATAAAGAGGAAATAAGCACAGGTTTATTGTGAAAGATGATTTATAAGTGAAGCAGCAAATACGAGTAAGTAAGATTATAATAAAAAAAATTCATGTTAGAAAGAGGAGTGAGAGTGGGCATCCTTGTCTTGTTCCGGATTTCAGGGGAAATGGTTCCAAGTTCAGTCTGTTTAGCAGTATGCTGGCTGTGGGTTTCTCGTAAATGGCTCTTACTATTTCGAGGTATGTTCCATTTATGCTTTGATGTTCAAGGGGTTTTAACAAGAAGGGGTGCTGGATTTTATCAAAATCTGTTTCTGTGTCTAATGATATAATCATGTGGTTTTTGTTTTTACACCTGTTGATATATTTAATTACATTTATGGTCTTACAAATGTTGAAAGAGCCCTTTATGCCAGGGATGAAGCCCACTCAGTCGTGGTGGATGATTTTTGAGATGTGTTGTTGAATCTGATTTGCTAGGATCTTGTTGAGAATTTTAGCATCTATACTCATCAAGGATATTGGTCTGTACTTCTCTTTTTTCCTTGGATCTTTACCTGGTTTGGGTATCAATGTGATGTTAGCTTTGTAAAATGATTTGGGAAGAGCTCCATCTTTCTTGATTGCCTGGAATACTTTCAGTAGGATTGGTATCAGTTACTCCTTGTATGTTTTGTAGAATTCTGCTGAAAAGTCCTCTGGTCCAGGGCTTTTTTTTTTTTTTTTGATAGTTTTCTTATGACATAGTCAATTTTCTTGATTGTTATTGGTCAATTTAGGGTCTCAACTTCTCCTTGTTTCAATCTGGGGAGGCTGTGTGATGTCAGAAAGTCTTCTATTTCCTTTAGGTTTTCAAGTTTGTTTCCATATAAGTGTACATAGTAGTCTCTGATAATCTTTTGTATTTTTTCAGGGTCAGTTGTGACTTGATCTTTTGCATTTCTGATTGTGTTTATTTGGGTTTTTTCTTTCTTTTTCTTGTCAGTCTAGATTGGGGACTATCAATCTTGTTTATCCTTTCAAAGAACCAGCTTTATGTTTTCATTGCTTTTTTTTTTTTTTTCCTATTATCAGAATTCTACTAAACATACAAGGAGTCTTCTATGTCCCAAATTTGGACTTTTATTTTGGTGAACTGGATTCTTCTGCTGAACTTAGGGTTTTGCTGGTCTTGCTTTTCCAGCTCCCTTAAATGGGCAAAAGATATGAATAGACATTTCTCAAAAGAAGACATATGAGCAACCAACATGAAAAAATGCACAGCCTCTCTAGTCATCAAAGAAATGCAAATTAAAACTACCCTGAGATACCACCTAACTCCAGTCAGGATGGCCATCATCAACAACTCCAAAAACAACAGATGCAGGAGAGGATGCGGCAAAAAGGGGACACTTCTAAACTGCTGGTGGGAGTGTAAACTAGTGCAGCCTCTGTGGAAAACAGTGTGGAGGATCCTGAAAGATCTAAAAATCGACCTTCCATATTACCCTGCAATCCCCCTACTGGGAATATAGCCTGAAGAACTCAAATCACTCTATAAGTGATAAGATACCTGCACACATATGTTTATTGCAGGATTGTTCACAGTAGCAAGAACATGAAACCAACCGTTCTGCTCATCAAAAGAGGACTGGGTTAAAAAAATGTGATACATATACATGATGGAATATTATGCAGCCATAACGAAGAACAAAATTATGAACTTCACTGCAACCTGGATGAACTTAGAGTCTATAATACTGAGTGATTTTTCACAGAAACAAAGAACTGAGTATCACATGTTCTCACTCATAAGCAGACCTTGAACAATTATTGTAATACTATAAGAAAAGGATTGGCAGTAGCGGGAAACTGCAGGTGGGGGGCGGACAGCAGGATTGGCAATAGTGGAAATCTGTCCGGAAAAGGGGGCACACCTCATCAACAGGGATAACTGCATAATGAAAAATTGTATACCTAACCCTGAACTGTACCCCACATTTTTAAGACAAAAATTAAAAAAAAATAATAATAATCAAGTATACATAGGATCTAAAATCTAAAAGAATAATTTTGCTTTGGTAATTTTTTTTCTGTACTTTAAAATAAAACTGTATATTATATTCAATTTTTTTGGAACTCCTACTTTAGAACTAAGGTTTTTCATTTATTTAAATTCAAGAAATATAAAAATACCAAAGACGTATAATTTATTTTATGGCTTCTGGGTATGTTTCAATTCTATGTTTTTTGTTTTGTTTTGTTTTTGTTTTTGTCTTGTTTTTTTTTTTGAGTTGGAGTCTCACTCTGTCGCCCAGACTGGAGTGCAGTGGCCGCTCCCAGCCACCGCAGCCTCGACCTGCAGGGTTCCGGCGATCCTTCCGCTTCAACCTTCCGAGTAGCCGGAATTACAGGCACGCGCTACTATGCCCAGCTGATTTTTTGATTTATTGTAGAGATGAGGGCTCGCCAAGTTGCCCAGGCGGGTCTCGAACCCGCCGGCTCAGGCAATCCACTCACCTCAGCCTCCCAAAGCGCGGGATTACAGGCTGAGCCACCGAGCCCAGTCCAATTCTATGTTTTAATGAATCATTTTTCTGTTTTTCACTGTATATCCCCTATAGAAATTAGTTATGTTATCAAAGAGATTTGGATTATTTTAGTGCACTTCTGATTTAGAAGACAAGACTAGCCAACATCAATTACTACAAATGGCAGCATTTGCATTCATATTAGTAATTTTTTTCTTTGTTTAACTAAGTAATCAGCATCGTATTTTATTTCAGCAACCAGGTGTTCTAAATTAATCATAGCATTGTAATGTTATAGATTACAACTTAAAGCAAGAAAGAGGAAAGCACAGGACATCTTTAAGTAGTGACATAACAGGAGATAAGCCTCATAGAAAAGAATATATGTTTCTTTAATTTTGTTATTAATTTAAGAACATGCATTTCACATTACTTTAACTTTTCAACTGTGTGTGCTATGTAAAATATTCACACTGAACAGGTGTAAGTGTAGCTCAATAAAAATTCATTGATGTTTGCATTATGATTTACAGAATGTTGAGTTATACTCTATTCCACAATTTTCTCTGTAACTGGTAACTTTTTTCCATACCCCAAAATATGTGATTTCTTTTACGCATTATTATTACATCTGAATGTTTAGGATAGTATGCATTATAGTTATCAACATTTTAAAATAATCTTATGTCACATATGTCCTATTAATTTCATCTTCAAATACTAAAAATATTACAATTACTTAGTATTATCGCTTTTATGAAGATACATGAAACAAATTCCCCCTGAGTATAATGTAAATTCAAATGAAGAACATGTAATAACAAATTTCACACTCAAATTTGTTACTAAAGTATTTCGCAGCAAATCTTCACCAGTCCATCCACTGATGCTAAGACTGGTTAACAAATCCTACAAGCAAAATCTGCTTCTCCCATAACTTTTCCTTCACTGTTTTGTTATTTCCAAACTAACAGACCATTACATTGTTTCCCGGAGAACAGGACTCTTTCTAGCGTGACTTCAACACTTCTGTAAGCCTCATCGGAAAACTAATAATCAATGAAGTGTGTACACATAAAAGTCTCTAAAGAATTCTGATAAAATAGCACATTTTTTTTTTTTTTTACAGTTTGCCTGTCTTCAGAGATGCCTTACAAATGAAGTCAATTGTTTTCTCCACAGGGAGTTCTAAAGGATGATAGAGATAGAAAGAGGGTAATATTTACCATTTCACCTATTAAAGACTACATGGTAACTTCAATGTGTCAGATAGCTTTAATTGTTTTCTTCCTGCGTTGTAGTTTGGATGGTGTAAGCTAGGTTTCCTTGCAGTTGACAACTTCGAATGAAAAACCAAGCAGGCCGGGCTCGGGGGCTCAGCCCGTAATCCCGCGCCTTTGGTAGGCTGAGGTGAGTGGATTGCCTGAGCCCGCGGGTTCGAGACCCGCCTGGGCAACTTGGCGAGACCTCATCTCTACAATAAATAAAAAAAAATTTAGCCGGGCGTGGTATCGTGCGCCTGTAGTTCCAGCTACTTGGAAGGCTGAGGCGGAAGGATCGCCGGAACCAGCAGGTCGAGGCTGCGGTGGCCGGGAGCGGCCACTGCAATCCAGTCTGGGCGACAGAGTGAGACTCCAACTCAAAAAAAAAAAAAAAAAAAGAAAAGAAAAACCAAGCAGATAGCCGGGCTCAGTGGCTCAGCCTGTAATCCTGCGCTTTGGGAGGCAGAGGTGAGTGGATTGCCTGAGCCCGCGGGTTCGAGACCCGCCTGGGCAACTTGGCAAGACCACATCTCTACAATAAATCAAAAAATCAGCCGGGCGTGGTAGCACGTGCCTGTAATTCTGGCTACCTGGAAGGCTGAGGCAGAAGGATCGCCAGAGCCCAGGAGGTTTAGGCTGCGGTGGCCGGGAGCGGCCACTGCACTCCAGTCTGGGTGACAGAGTGAGACTCCAACTCAAAAACAAAACAAAACAAAAAACAAAAAAGAAACACCAAGCAGAATGACAGCATTTTCTGAAGCAGACAACATATCTTAGAAATAGCAGGGACTATTTTCTGAAATGTAAGACAATGTTTTGCACTCCTTTAGCCATGCAACTGAGTATAAACTCCAATATTAATCTAATGCAGAGAACATAGGCAATGATTTTTTTACTCATTTGACTTAAGTAGAAAATATATTAAAATATTGACATAAAATGTGCAATATTTTCTAAAATTATATGTATACTGAAATTACAGTATATACAAAGAGTCAAAGTATTGTCAATGTAATTCTCAGAAAACATATTCTGGAGACAAATATCCATAGTTTGTACATTACACACAACTTACTGTTTCTAAGTATTCCTATACTTTTGTAACTATCATCTAAAAGTAAGATCGCATACAGTTTAGGAAAGTGAAAAAAGAGAATATGGATGGCACAAATCTGATGTTAAAAAAAAAAGAAAGAAATTTTTAAAAGCTTACAAGTATGATTGGGTGTTGTACATTTTTAAGTTTAAAGACCTGATTGCTTAGAAGCCTGAAGGCAGTCAATATTAGGAACAATTATTATTTTTTTCTTTTTTGGTCTTCTGTTTATTTTTATTTTTATTATTTTATTTTAGAGTTGCAGGGTACAAGGGAGGATTTGCTACATATGTAAGTTGCACGTAGGTGAACTTTAAGCTTCCAGCTGGCCTTCTCACCCCCTGATAGTGAACCAGATACCCAGTGTGTTGCCATGTGCTGCTCTCCCTTCCCTAACTGTGTCCTGCATCTGCCTATCCCACCCTCGTGCTCATATGGCCAGTGATCAGGGCCTGCTTACGAGTGAGAACATGTGGTATTCAGTTCTTTCTTTCTGTGAGAGTTCTTTTAGTATGATGGTCTCCATTGCATCCAAGGCCATTATTTTGTTCTTCTTTATGGATTCATAATATTCCATCAGGTATATGTACCACATTTTCTTTATCCAATTCACTGTCAATGGGCATCTTGATTGGTTCCATGTTTTTGTTATTGTGAACAGTGATATGTCTTCCCCAGTAGGTGATCAGGGACAGTCAATTCTTGTAACAGAAGTAAATTGCAGAAAGGTGCTTTGTTTGAAATGTCATTTTCATGTCTTTTTTCTAACAGTCTCTAATTAGACTTATCACGATTCATAAACCTGACTGATGATCTCTTAATTTCAACCTTGTGTTTTTCATTATATACTGTGACTAATTCACACAACTTTTCTTGAGACTCTCATAATCCCTTGAAATATTTTTCTTTTATTGAATCTTCAAGGCCTAATATAATGCACTTTTTTCTGGATGTGCCATCTATTCATTCCTTCATATTCATTCATCTATCCATCAGTCAGTGGATAATTATTGATTATCTATTATGTGTTATGCTGCACATTTGACCTTGAGAATTCAAGTAAAATTAAATTCTGTCACAACTCCAGAGAAGCTTACTGAAAAATAACTGATATTAATCTTACTTTTGGAATAGGCAATGAAGTTTTTAACAAGACCTACTATGCTAGTCAGCTTCACTGTAGTACAAAATCTCAGTGCCTAATGACAATAAAGATTTATTCTTTGTTCATATTCATGTTTATAGCTGTGGTCCCACTCCATGCCGTGCTCTTATACAAGATTCAGACTGAAGAAGCCACCATTTGGAACATGGCATTCATATTGTGGAGGGTAAATTGCAAGAAAACTGACAGAAACACACATAGATATTTAAGCATCCTCTCAGAACTGGTATAAGTTATCTTCTGTCCTGCTTACTTGGTCAGAGAAAGATATATTGCAAAGCCTGATAAAAGGGAGAATATAAAAACCTCTGCTGAGTTATGTAAGAACACACAATAAGTTAATAAGGGCATATCTCTTCAGCAAAAAAAGAGCAAAGGACTGGGAGTAATCATTCAATCTGCCATCTTAACCTAGAAACTTTCTTAGTCAAGTGACAGGTAGGGGTGTAATTTTAAGACTTCATAATGCCATTTTAATTAGAATATAATCACCAATTATTTTAAGTATTTTAATCCACTACATTATATTCCTCAGGTTTTTTAAATCAAATCCCTCTAATCGAGTTCTCAATTTTTATAGCCTAAACTTTAAAATATCAGGAGGTGAAAATACTACATAATAGCTTGTATTATGAAAGAGGACTTAAATGTTAGCAGGTAATAAATTTTGCTGTTTTGCCTAGGAAACGAGTTCTATACTTCTACACATAATTCTCTCTATATTAAAAGGATCATTACACATGCAAAAATAATTGTAGCATGCTGTTATATAATATATTGAGGTAAGATGCCTAACTTTAAAAAGCAAAATATTTACTACTTATATGTACTTCTAGATATGAATAATTTTGTTCAGTGAAAATTTGAGTTTTTGTCTCAGCAAAGATTATCTTCTATATTCTTCTCAGCTAGTTGGAAGTCTAAGGAAGAGAAAAATACTATGAACTGAATGTTTTAGGTGAAATACAGCCGCAGGGTTTAAATTTCATTATGAGTCTATTATATTTCTGTTGCCCCACAGGAACACATATGCTTAATTCACCAGAGTCCCTTTATTATCTTTGCAACACACCCAACATCCAGATCCACCCAGAAACCATCAGTATGGCCAGCTATAGTATTTACAAAGTGAATCCAGCTTTGAAATAGAACAGTGCTGGCAGCATTGCCCATATGCTTCTAAAACATACCCAAAAAAAAAAAAAAAAAACTGCACAGCACAATGTTTCTCAAAAGAATAACAATAGATTTACTATTTACTATTTACATCTAAAAATTTTAAAAAATGTATGTTCATGCCAATCCAGTTACTTACATTCAATACCTATTCATAAGATGAAGTACTGATTTAAAGATGAAATATATAACAAATTTTTCATTTGGAAGAAATCATCTCCACTGCCAGAAATTATATAAAATACTATACCTCATGTAGGTAGAAGCTAGTCAATCAAAAGCAATTCCAAATTATTTTAGAGAAAAATGCTATAGAGAAAAAAGGTTATGCTCTATAGCACACTCTCTTGACATGAACCTACGTTTAAATATATATTTTTTTCTCTCTCTCCCCCTCTATTTCTCTTGCTCTCATTCTCAGTTTTCAGACATTCAGAAAGTAAAATATTTATCCCTACAGTAAGTGAATGTTTGGTAATAATTTTATAAGACCATTTATGAGTTCAGGTTTTCTTACATTATTATATTAGTCTTGAATAAACTTCTCTATTTTCCTTCTATGAGACATCTTAAATAATTTTCTGATTTTTATTTATATTTTTCTTTCTTCTTTCATTATTTTCCCTTTATTTGTACTAAATCTCATTTTTGGATGTCTCTTCATGAGTTTTTTTTTTCTTTTTAAAATAGCACTACATAATAAATAGTCCCCCACCACCTTTGGTATGTTAATCTATAGGAATACTAACAGCAATAGTAAGAGATAATTTTCATGAAGCATTTGCTTTGAAACTGGAATTTTCCAACTATAGTAGAGTAGGTCACCCTCTGTAACAAGAAACATTTTGCACCCATTAATGGACAAAAATCATTTTAAAAAGAACCTTGGGATTCAGTTCAAAGCCATCTTAGCCAGAGACCAGGAGAGAATGGACAACCCAGAGACTCATTCTGTGACACAAAGAAAGCTTTCCCAGAGATCTGGAGGAAGTCACACTCACCAGTGCACCTGGTAAAAGGTCCACTGTCTGCAAACATTAAAACAGACCTTCATACTAGAATGAGCCTCACAGAACATGGTCCTGGATATAGTTCAATTCACCCAGGGACTAAATAGAACCCATGCCAACTGGAGACCCTGGAAATAGGTCTACCAACTGTGGTCTCCATTGTAGACCCAGCATCAGCCCCATGACTTGAATCCAAATCGATCAACTCTGATCCCAGAGGTAATCACATTAGACTGAGACTAACAGGAAAAGACTTTGACTTGCCACAACCAGTCTGGAAATACTGAAATAGAAGTTGTTTTTACAAATGCACAGATACCAAATGCAAGGCTACACATATAATAAATAATTAGATAAATGTAATACCGCCAAAGCAAACTAATAAAGCTCCAATAACTGACTCACAAAAAAGGGAAATACATAAATTGCCTGAAAAAAAAGTCTTTAAGAAGCTCAATGAGCCGGGCTCGGTGGCTCAGCCTGTAATCCCGCGCCTTTGGGAGGCTGAGGTGAGTGGATTGCCTGAGCCCGCGGGTTCGAGACCCGCCTGGGCAAGCAAGACCTCATCTCTACAATAAATCAAAAAATTAGCCGGG
>CAUYQG010166221.1:0-12668 GCA_963574415.1 Tarsius wallacei
AGTCTTCTTAAACATCTAAAAACCCAATTTAACAATAGAGTTAGTGAGTTTCTGAATATAAATATTATAGAAGACACATAAAGAAAAACAAATATAAATGATAGTGAAATCTTGTACATAGTTTCCCAACAGACCAAAAGAAACATGAACAATACCCTTTTCTCTATCACCCAAGCACACTAATTTAGTAGTTGCACTGAAAGTTTTATATCCTTTTAATATAGTTTAAAGTTCTCGGTAATAAGTTAACTACTTGGAACATTTGTGACCATTTAGAATTTAAGTAGTTTTCAAGTAGACCAAATAACCTAGCTTTTTTTATTGTACAGACCAGAAGATGTCCCCATGGTACTTAAAGATGAGCAGTTTGCCTCATCTTATGTTGTAAGATAAAAGGTGCCTATGTTCTGAATTTTGGGTGTTAGCATTCTGTCAGGGTGCTATGATATGCTAGACATTTAATCATACATGAGAGCAGGATGTGTGTTGATATACAGTTCTTTGATAAAGACCATGAAAATGTTATATCTGTCCTTTTTTTTTTTTTTTTTTTTTGAGTTGGAGTCTCACTCCGTCAGCCAGGCTGAGATGCAGTGGCACACTCACGGCCACCCCAGTGTCAACCCACTGGGCTCAGGCAATTCTTCCACCTCTGCCTTCCAAGTAGCTGGAACTACTGGTGCATGCTACCACCCCCAGCTAATTTTTTGATTTATTGTAGAGATGAGGTCTCTCCAAGTTGCCCAGGCTATTCTCGAACCCCTGGGCTCAGGTAATCCTCTCACCTCGGCCTCCCAAAGTGCTGGATTACAGGCTTGAGCCACCATGCCCAGCCATATATCTGTCTGTTTTATCAAATGAGTTTTTTTTTTTTTGAGTTTGTGTCTCACTCACCCAGGCTGAGTATAGTTGCATGATCATGACTTACTGCAGCCTCAAACTCCTGAGCTCCAAGGATCCTCTCACCTCAGCTTCCTGAGCAACTGGGACTGCACATGTGTACCACCACACACAGCTAATTTTTTCTTTTCTTTCTTTTCTTTTTTTTTTTTGTGAAGATGAGGTCTCACTATGTTGCCTAGGCTCGTCTTGAAATACTGGGCTCGAGCAATCCTCCTGCCTCAGCTTCCCAAAGTACTGGGATGACAGATATGAGCTACCATGCCTGGTCAAATTTTATCAAAGGACTTTTCATATCAATTGTACCCTCTGCATTTTTATTGGGTCTGCCTTGAAAGGCCAATACATATAATTTATTGTATTAAAACTCAATATTTTTTTTTTACCTCTTTGTTGCAAATGAAATAGGTTATTTTTAAGTTTTTAAAAATGTTCTCCTATGTCTAATCCAGGACATTGCAAAGAGTAGATGAAGAATAAATAAATAAATCATAAAGACAGATGGGACTCTGGATGTCAAAAGTTGCATAAAATCCTCTGAGTCCATGTGCTTTTCTTGACCTATGAGTCTATTAACCTAGCAAGCAAAGCAATAAATGAAAGAATGAAAAGAATGAATCAATTATTCAGTAAATCTCCCTGCCTTCTTTTCTGCAGGAGGCGGTGATAAAGATACAAACGGATTTGGAGCTGACAAGTTTTACTTTTCCTGCTTTAAAAACATTGATATACAGTAGATCAGAAAAAAGTTAGATTTAGAATTTACATTTACTAAGCTATTATCAGTAAACTGTTCTGAATATTGCTTTCTAGTACTAAAAGTAGCAAAATAGTTTATATTGTTTGCAATGTAGAGTCCAAGTAAAGATATTATTTTTAATGCTTCTATCCTTCCAAATCATTCCTCAAGACCATATGTAATTCACTCACAAATTTAGAGTATGTTTACACTTGGACTTTTCTAAAACTTTTCATGATTTGACATCTTTTAAAAATAAAATCCAAATAGTTACCTACCTGTCTTCAATAGTTGTTAAGTAAGCACTCTCATTTTCACAGGTTTGGTTTGCTTCTGAAAACGTTGAAAGTGTGTGTCCAATCAAATAGCAGTAAAAGCCATGTCTTTTCCAGCCCTATTGATGTTATCAAGCAAGGAAGAAATAAGCAGATTCTCATGCATATTTATTAGAAAATAGAATTTTAATAACTCTTCTGACTACATGGAACTAATTTATAAACAATATAAATTTCTAAAGAACACAAATCTGAAGAATTTGAAACCCAATGAAAATTATACAGAGAGGGAACAGTAGTACATTGTCCTTTATATGACAAAATATGCTACATAATGAGGGGGGCAGTCATTCTCTCCATTTCTGATGGAGAAGTGAAACGGTCACTGAGGAAAGTGAATAGAATGGTAAAGCTTTCGGTTTCAGAATAGGTAACCACAGGAAAGAATTTGGGGAATAGCAAACCTAGTTGCCTATGAAGCCAATAGCAGAAGATAAGTATAAAGCTACATTATTTGGTTATAAGAGGAAGTACTTTACTACATTTAGGCAACATGATTTTGTGTGGTCCTCCTCCCAGAAATGCTAAATAAAAACATCACAATAAATGAAAAAAAAACCCATATGAGAGTTTGAGAGGAAGAAGGGTGAAATCTCCTGGTACCAAAAATAAGCAGAAGAGAACACTAAAAGCTGATAGAAAAAGCACAAACTGGGATTCTTGTTGCCCAGGGATATAGTATATCCTAGATTAAGGCCCAGGGGGCTGTGGTATTAATGCACATTCAGAATATGATATTTGGCCTTTGTCCCACCTGAGACAAGGAGTTGGAACCGAGAACCTTATATTAGATGATACCTTTAAGGGTAACACTTCTGTGAAAGGAGAAACTAGAATACTTTACCCACAGAACCAAAACATGACAGTCTCATCTTTTGCCTGGGATTCTAGGTCCCAGAAAAAATTTCTCTGATTTGAAAATAAATGCCGAGTCTATGCCACAGATGTGTGACAGTTCCAAGTTTACACTATCCACATTGCATGACAATCCACAGCCAAAAGTTAAAGTAATATTTGATCTACAAAAGGGGAATCTCTTATGCACTCAAAGAAGTAGAATGCAAAAACTACGTCAGAAATATTCTTACAAACCAGGTCATGTGAGACTGACATTTGGGAGTAAGAGTGAGAGTGCAGATAGGCATTAACACTTAGTCAAAAATTACAAACCACATGAGAAGACATCCCATTTTAAGGGAGAGCAAACAACTTAACATAATAGAACATTCTGAAGAAAATACTATAAAAAGAAGCATGTTTGAGGTGATTTAGTGACAAAATAAGAAATATATAAACAATAACAAGAGATCAAAATATTATGCACTAGTAACAGGAAGATTTGAACCAAAAATGACAACTTATCAAAAAGAAAAATATAATAATAAAGTTATAAATTCAATAGCCAGATTAAATACAGTAGACAAAGTTTTAGAGAAAATTAGTAATTTGGATGAACATAGCATAGAAAGAGATGGAAATATGAAAAGAGGTTTTAAAACATGTTGACAAGCCGGGCTCGGTGGCTCAGCCTGTAATCCCGCGCCTTTGGGAGGCTGAGGTGAGTGGATTGCCTGAGCCCGCAGGTTCGAGACCCGCCTGGGCAACTTGGCGAGACCTCATCTCTACAATAAATAAAAAATTAGCCGGGCATGGTAGCGCGCGCCTGTAATTCCAGCTACTTGGAAGGCTGAGTCGGAAGGATCACCGGAGCCCAGCAGGTCGAGGCTGCGGTGGCTGGGAGCAGCCACTGCACTCCAGTCTGGGCGACAGCAAGACTCCAACTCAGAAAAAAAAAAAAAAAAACATGTTGACAAGAAACCTAGACAATAGAAATTAGAAGGTTGAACATCGACCTAAGAGAAGTTTCAGAGTGGTGAATAAAATTAATAACTAATCATTTCCAAGATAGATATGAATCCTCAAAATGAAGAGTCATACTGAATGCCAAAGGAAACAAAATAATTACAAATCTAGACACACAGTAATAAACCTGCAGTATGCCAAAGACAATGAGAAGATCATAAAATCAATCAGAGGGGCTGAGTGTGGTGGCTCACACCTATAATCCCAGCACTTTGGAAGGCTGAGGTGAGAGTATTGCCTGAGCCCATGGGTTCGAGACCAGCCTGGGCAATTTGGCGAGACCTCATCTCTACAATAAATCAAGAAAAATTAGCCGGGCGTGATGGCATGTACCTGTAGTTCCAGCTACTTGGAAGGCTAAGGTGGAAGGATCACCGGAGCCCAGCAGGTGGAGGCTGTGGTGGCCGTAAGTGGGCCACTGCACTCCAGCCTGGATGACAGAGTGAGCCTCTGACTCAAAAACAAAAAACAAAAACCAGAAGGAAATGATAGAATATCCACCTTAAAACAGAAAGAGAATTAGTATGATAACAGGAATTCCAGTGGCAAAAATAAGAGCCAGGAGAAAATAAAATAATATACATATTGCTATCAGAAAACAGTTTTCAATCCAGAATTCTACACTTACCTAGCTAAACTATTATTCAGTGTGAGGATACATTTAAGATATTTTCGGGCAAAGAGAATTTTCTTCTCCTAGATTCCCAGTGAAAAAGCTACAAAAGATTTACTCTAGAAAGAAGGAATTTTAACTCAGAGGAATGAGTAGGCAAAAAGTCTATGTTGTCCAAAGAAATAAATAAAGCACTTCAGCCTGGATGACAGAGTAAGATCCTGACTCTAAATTAATACACAAATAAATAAAATCAATAGTACCTCATCAAACATTTACAAACTAAAAAACAAACAAAACTCTACCACTAAAACTCCCACCACTACCAACACACATACACACACACACACACACACACACACACACACGCCCTGAAATAACTCATGGGTCAAAAAAACTTAATGGAAATCAAAAATATTTTGGATTGCATCCTAATGAAAGCACTACATAAATTTTGGTGGCTGGTCCCATCATTTCAATTCCATTCTTTCTTTCCATAAGCATTTTAGAAGACATTTATTTTAATGTCAGATCTATTAATTTCTCCCTCTGAAGATCCTGGTGATATATTTTATCATTTGGAGTTTCCAACTCATCTGTGGGGATCCTATAGCCTGGACAATGGAGCTTCTTTATACTGGGGATTTACATTTCAATCTGTCAGGCATCCAGGAGTATCAGCAACTCTGCACCACTTTATGTTAATTTCTTGGTTTAGGATTTTCCATTCTGATTGCATTGCATTGAAAACTGAATTTTAAAAATGTGGTACATATACACAATGGAATGTTACACAGCAATAAAGAAGGACAAAATTATGACCTTTGCAGCAACTTGATTGGATTTGGAGACTGTAATACTGAGTGATCTGTCACAGAAACAAGGAACCGAGTATCACATGTTCTCGCTCATAAGCAGACCTTGAACAACTATCGTAATACTATAGGAAAGGGATTGGCAGTAGAGGGAAACTGCCAGGGAAGGGTGGGGGCGGGATTGGCAGTAGTGGGAAACTGCACACCTCATCAACAAGGGTACCTGCATAATGAACATTTGTATACCTAACCCTGAATTGTACCCCACATCTTTAAAATAAAAAATTAATTAAAAAAGAAAATTGAATCCCAGACATCTGTATGACAACAAGCCTGTGGTTTTGAATTCTCAGAGACTTTCTACACCACCTCATGCTCAGGTCCAAACAATAAATTTGCCTTGTTATTATGTTTCTTTGCCGGTAAGTTTTGTTTTGTTTTGTTTCTAGCCTTTCCAGCCCTTTGAGGAAGTCACTGCCTAGAGCAGGTGTTCTTAAACTGGCCAAATTATTTAATCTCTCTGTGCTTCCATTTCCCCTTCTTTCTAATCAGGGCTATACTATTTATCCCATAAATTTATTAGAACTTAATGATAACTACATTTGACAAAGGATTGCTGTTATTTTCCTGTTTCATTATTACCATCTTATTGATTAAATTGTATTATTTTCAACATTGTAGATATGTGATAATTAATAGAAAAATATAAAACTTAGATTAATTATATAACAGTAATAAAAATGTAAGGATTGTTTACTATTTTAGAAAATGACGATAATATATGATCTCTTGTGTATGCATATGACTAGGTGAATAATATCTAAGTATCCTGGTACTGAAACAGAGTACAGGGCCTAGGGACAGGAGACCTGGGTTCTCTCCTTGCCTCCATTGACTGTAGAACAACTCTATGGGTTCTCTGGGCTGAAGTTTCCAGAATGTAAAAATCAGAAGCAAGCCAGGCTCGGTGGCTCAGCCTGTAATCCCGCGCCTTTGGGAGGCTGAGGTGAGTGGATTGCCTGAGCCTGCGGGTTCGAGACCCGCCTGGGCAGGCGAGACCTCATCTCTACAATAAATCAAAAAAAAAATTAGCCGGGCGTGATAGCGCGCGCCTGTAGTTCCAGCTACTTGGAAGGCTGAGGCGGAAGGATCGCCGGAGCCCAGCGGGTCGAGGCTGCGGTGGCCGGGAGCGGCCACTGCACTCCAGTCTGGGCGACGGAGTGAGACTCCAACTCAAAAAATAAATAAATAAATAAAAATAAAAATAAAAATAAAAATAAATCAGAAGCAGAATTATGATCATTGCTAAGAACCTTCATTTCTCTAACATACTATAATTTCTGTTATCTGCTCTATTTGTCTCTATGGCTTATTTATGTGTAGAATATCAAGTTTTCAGCCTTCTGGTGTTTATTATAAGATCATGTGACCACAACATAACCCTCTTGGAAAGAAAATGTGCCTCCACTTCATGTTAGTCAAAAGAAGTGGAAAAGCACCAATCAAACAGGAGAATGATCACCGCAACCCTGTATTTTCAGAGTTCCTTTACGCTTTTACAAATTAGTTTACAGAGACCATTTACTTCATCCTCAAAAAACCATAAGACATGCAGGTAGGTGCTACTGTTACACAGGTGAGGCTGAAGCACAATAGGCTTATGCGACTATTTAGTTTAATGAAGTTGCTACAGGTACCAGTTTGGAGCTGACTTTCCTACCTCCGTTGCAGTGATGTCCTCAGGAGAATCCCCACCAGGAGAAGTCTCATCAGAAACATTATAAATGGAAAAAAATGACTACGGATCGCCCGCTCTCAGCAACTTGAAGTTATCTACTGGAAACACTCTAGACAATCTAGGTTCATAGACTACCGCTACCTGCTTCTCCCATGACCTGCTTTTGTCTTAACCCCACCAGGCTCCATTCGTTGTGTCATTTTATTCCCTGTTCTTTCTTCCAATTCACACAACATTCTGGAAGGAGTGACTGGACACATGAACCCCCATATTAACTGTAGAGAATTCCCAAAGAAAGCTTAGGGAGAAACACTCACAATAAACACTCACAATAAACCACTGAAGGTTTAGGGTTTGGACAGTCGAAATATTTGGCTACAGCAATAACAAAGCACTTTCACATACAAAAATAAAGCCAACTGTATCGAAAGATATTTGCTGATCTGAAGTCGTTGTGTATGGTGTATACTCACTTTCTTGCAGCCTGTTTCTACTTCGACTACTCCTGGGCCTTGTGTCTGTGATTTCATCTTGCAAATGTAGCCAAGAGGCTGCTCACATGTCCGATCAGCCCAGTAACCATCCTGCAGAGAGAAAGAAATAAAGGATGATGAGTTGTTAGACTTTGATGCTACTTTCTTGTTACTGTGCCTTAGAGAAGAAAAACCAAGATTCAAGGTTATTGAGAGAAAATGACATCTATGAAGAGAAAAGGTAAATTGACAATTTACATGTAGAAAGTAAATTTGACTGTGGCTACAAATATGTAAAAAGAGATTGTGGCCCCAATATGGTTTT
Source organism: Tarsius wallacei (assembly GCA_963574415.1). NCBI lineage: Eukaryota > Metazoa > Chordata > Mammalia > Primates > Tarsiidae > Tarsius > Tarsius wallacei. Next base: position 7,802 of record CAUYQG010166221.1, read on the forward strand.
ATGTCTTAGACATCCAGCCCATTGTTTAAGGAACCCAGAGAGAAAATTAAAAGTGCTGTCAGTCCTTAAATCATGCTGTTCACAGGTTCGCATGCAGCATCATTGGCAGTCTCTACAATCAGCCCTGTCTTCAAGTTAACCAAGTACGTTCAGTAAAGACTCCCTGACCAACACACCAAACTTGAAAATAAACCTGAAACCACAGTCATCCTTTCTCCCTTCTTTCTACTTCTATTGATGAGTGTTTGCCTGGATCTAAGGTTCAGCCTTCCACTTTGTTTCAGATTCTACCCACTCCCACCTCCTTAAAGGTTTTATGTTAATATTACCTCTCCTGCTCTTCCCTTAACAAGATGCTGAACATCTTGAAAAATGTCTTCTGTATTGTCTGGGTGTAATTCCTCATCTCTCATCTGGTCTCAACCCACTGCAATCTGGTACTCAAGCCTTCAGCTAGAGTAATATTTATAAACTGCAACTTTGGTCTTGTGCCTCCGAGATGATACATGTTTCTGGAACCTCGATGCTTACATTCCCGCCCATCATTCTGCCTCTACCACCACGCTTTCAGCCACACTGTCCTCTCGTCCTCCCAAGCGTGATATTCTCTGGTTTCTTCTGGTTGCTGTTTGAAGAGTCAACACCTACTCTTTTCTTAAACTTTTAGTTCATCACAATAAAAACAACCACAATGACAAAAAAACTAATCTTTATTGAATAATAAATCTGGGCCAGGAACTGTGCATAGTATATGCATTAACCCATTTATTATTCATATCTACAGATTAGCTGGTGCAATTCGTATCCCCAAATGAGGTAATAAATTGCATTGCAAAACCCAGCCTCTTAATCGCATTTATCATCTGTTGACAAAAGATCGTTTGATGATAATTATTTAATGACTAAGGTCACACTTAAAACATAGAAGCAATCGTTTCATATGACATCTCCATGTAACCAGAAAAAAGATATAAATGTATAGTTTCGAAGCTGTGGAACCCAGAATAGTTCTCACTAGATCTGCACCAACTCGGAGAAACCAGTTGAAGATAGAACAACAGGTCTCATTTGATCATTAAAGCCATGTATCTAAATCTGTGGGGGGGGGGGAGAGTGGGTGGGTAGGTGTGTGCACGCACACACTTATGTGCAGTATCATTTAGAACCCAGCATAAGGACAATAAGAGTATTAGTTCTCAGTCAATTTCATCTTTGAGCCAAAAATCTCTGGCCATTGCCTTTGTGGTTCTCTTCAAAATTTGACTTTGCTACACAATTGACTGGGGCATCGTCAGGCTCCCACTGCTCCAAAACTCATAGATGCTTTCTCCAGCTGCCACCATTCTCGGCAGGCCTCGGTTCTCTTTCCTGTCTTTCCTGCCCCCGGCTCCCTCAAAAACCTCTCTACTGAGTTTAGGCTTTTGCAAAGTCAAAGTGATCTTTGCCAGTGGAGAGAGATTTAAGAAAATGAATCTGAATTTTGGTTCGCCTTTGATTCGTGTCAATTGACCTGAGTTAAAAATGATCTAGCCGGGCTCGGTGGCTCAGCCTGTAATCCTGTGCCTTCGGGAGGCTGAGGTGAGTGGATTGCCTGAGCCCGCAGGTTCGAGACCCTCCTGGGCAAGCAAGACCTCATCTCTACAATAAATCAAAAAATTAGCCGGGCGTGGTAGCGCGCGCCTGTAGTTCCAGCTACTTGTAAGGCTGAGGCGGAAGGATCGCTGGAGCCCAGCAGGTCGAGGCTGCAGTGGCCAGGAGCAGTCACTGTACTCCAGTCTGGGCGACAGAGTGAGACTCCAACTCAAAAAAAAAAAACAAAACAAACAAACAAAAAAAACCGATCTAAACAAACATGCAATTAGGTGGGACAAAAGACAAAAACCCTGTGTGACTTTTACTAAATATTGGTCATTACAATGGCCTCACCTTGCCTTTCATCGTAACACAGTCCTCCTGCCTGTTGTTTTCATGGCTCGGTTCGCCAGGAAGCCATTTGGTAAATGTCACAGGGGTCCCATCACTCCACTCAAAGTACATTTGAATCTTGATGTCATTTAAGCCAATCCACAACTCATCATTTGGCTCTAAATGGGAAGAAAAACACAGAAGTAGTATACACAAAGGTTGCTTTCTGAATGAAGGTCAGGAGAGTGTCAGGAAATCAAGGTACTATTACTTCCTTTATAGTATCACTATCATAACAGATAATCTTCTTGAGTATAAATCTGACCTACATGCTGTAGACTTAGATGTCAACTACATTTGTGTCGTCAGTTTTAAATTGTTTAGCATACTCTTTACATTGTGGGTGTAATTGCATTCTTTAGTTGCACAATTAAAATTCTGTCTCCTAGGAGTTACAAAAATAAAATTGAGGTAAGTTTATTATTACCCTCTATTTTTTGTTACAAATAATTCACCATGCCAACTGCAGCCATATTGTTGGAAACATGGTAAACTGATCCTATAAATTTATTTGCTTACTATTAAATCTCATGAATATTTTAAAATAAAAATGTTAAACCTCTTCTATTTTTCCAGCTGTTGTTATCAAGAACGTTCTAGGTGTTTCTGTTGAAGATCAACTTTTGTATTGGGAGTGAAAATGTTCTATATGTTGAGAGAAATACAAGTTGAAGAGTTAGACAGTCTCCTGTCATTTGATATTTATTTGCCTATAAATACAAATGCATCTGCAGTCATTTTTACCATGAAATGCTGTGAAATGACAATAAAACTTAAGTAACAAATAAGGTTAAAACCAAAGCAACCAATACAGATTTAAAATGTGATCATTCTGTTTTGAAATTTTATGTAGAACATTACTGATTTTATAAGTAGTTATCATTCTAAAAAGACTCTGAATATCACAACAAAAGTGAGACAAAGTTGAAGTGATTGAAAGTCTAAAATTTTATGGCTGAAAAATAAACATGACCAAATAAAAACATTAAAGAATGCACAATTCACTATTGTCTTAATTTGCATGACTGGGAATTTCATTATGAGTGCTTGATGTATGATCTTTTAGTGGCAAAGTAAAATTCCTCGCCAAGGATTGTAAAGATGATGTGGTGATAGAAAATGAGAGAAAACACCACACCACATAAGAATTTCCCTAAGTAGTTTAGTCTCTTCCTCCTAAAAGTTGTCATTCAACTTTGCTTTTGGAGAAGTTTCTTGACTGGCCTCGTGCCAAGCCCAGCAGATGTTTCCAGTGCTATGGAGGACGAATGACATTGCCAAGATGATCTTTTTCTCCTTTCACTTAATTAGGCAAATCAAGATCTTTTGAGCAACAAACAAAGGCTACAAAGTGTCCTCATGGACCCCTCAAGGATTTCAGTTGAAGACTGACAAAACAAAAACAAACAAACAAAAAACCTCCCAACCCCCACAATTATAACAAGGTATTAAGAGTTTCTCTATACGTATTTTTCTCACTAAACTGTCCTCCTCCTATATAGCTTTTGCAATTTCTAAGCACAATCTTGATTCTGCAAAAGGTGTTAGATGGATTTTTATCTATCAGTTAGGTGGTTGTAGGAGTTGGTATAGTCAAACAGGTCCCAGTGTATCCACTTGAAACATATTTCCATGATTAATATGAAAGATCACATCTCAACTAACTGAAGAAGGTTTTTCGAGGCTTTTGTTTCAGAAGCAATAATTTTAATTGTACAGCTTTTCTTTACCTTTATTATTTTGTTTCAAATAAATAAATCCTTATCAATAATTTTTTAAACAGAAGATTTACTAATTCTCAAGCTGAATTTAAGACTAAGCTTGTTCATCCAACTTCCCAAAATAATGATAGCAACTAATATCAGTTTCAGGCAGGGCACAGTGGCTCAGCCTGTAATCCCAGCACTTTGGGAGGCCAAGACAAGTGGATTGCCTGTGTCCACGGGTTCAAGACCAGCCTGGGCAACATGGTGAGAACTCAACTCTACAATAAAAATAAAATCAAAAAATTAGCCTGGCGTGGTAGCACATGCCTGTAGCTCCAGCTACTTGGAAGGCTGAGGCGGAAGGATCACCAGAGCCCAGCAGTTTGATGCTGGGGGGGCCGTGATCATGCCACCGCACTCCAGCCTGGGCAATGGAGTGAGACTCCAACTCAAAAAAAAAAAAAATCGGTTTCTTCTACTCCTGTTCCATGTTATAAAGAATAGAGCAAAATGTGCCCTTTGGTTCTACAGCATCATAACTAATCTGTTTTATGCTGATTTGTTTCCAAACTTTACTAGCTATTATAAGTGTCATGATAAATTTAAGTAATTGTTATTCAGATAGAGCAGTTTGGACTCCATTATTGGATTTTAATCTGAATTTTCCAGGTCCGGTAGACATAGAATAGTCAAGAAACTGTCAATAGGCCACAGCTGGCTGGTCTCGTGGTCTAACACACTCAACGAGAGAATGGATTCCAGTTGGCAGGTTCCAAGAGCAGGAGTGTTCTGGGGTCTTCTACCTGTTCCTCAGCTACTACACTCTTCTGTCCTCATCTATTTGTTAATTGCTTTTTCCTCTCCTCCCCCCTCCACCCCCATCAATTTCCAGGCAATATGTGTCAGGAAGCTGTTTCCACCAACCCACCATCCATTTCCTCTTGTTTTGCTGGGGGGAAATGAAGGACAGCTGCAGCTATTCAGCGGCCTCATCAGTGGAAGATGAAAATGGTAATCATTTAATCAACAAGTACTGATGAGTGCCCATGATCATTATGTCGTTTCTCAACCCACTCTTCTTCAGGACAAGTATTCCCAGCTCCTTTTACCCATCTTTTTTTTTTCTTGATGAGTACATTTTCTATGTATTTTCAAAATTATACACCTAAAATGGAGACATAGATTTTTTTTTTTTT
>CAUYQG010166229.1:0-18737 GCA_963574415.1 Tarsius wallacei
GATGAGAGGATTTCCTGAACCCAGTGGTTTGAGACCAGCCCGGGAAACTTGGCAAGACCTTGTCTCTACAATAAACAAAAAAATTAGCTGGGCATGGTGGCGCATGCCTGTGGTTCTAGCTACTTGGAAGGCTGAGGTGGAAGAATCGCCTGAGCCCAGGAGGTCGAGGTTGCGGTGGCTTGGAGCGTGACTCTGCATTCCAGCTTGGATGACAGAGTGAGACTCCAAATTAAAAAAAAAAAAAAAAAAAAAAAAAAGGAAAGAAACAAGACATTGTTTGGAATACACGGTAAAGGCTTTGCTTCCTCAGTGCCTTAGTTCTCTAGAAATAAAAGGAAATTATCTCTAAGATAGAGACAGAGCACCTCCCTCAACTGAAAAATCAATCATTCAGTGCCCCAAGGAGCTGATGACTCAGATGCAGTGGGGAACGGTTTGCAGGCCCTTGATGTCTCCCAGGTACATTTTTGCTTGGAGTGAAAACTACCCACCATCTGCTTCGTTCCGAGCCCCTAAGATCCCCTAGGTGTTGAGTTGGCTACCTCTGTCTGGACAAACAAAGCAACCGGTATGCTCAAGCAGTCATGGCCTGTACCTCGATGGCTGGAGAGATTGGCTAAGCAGAGGGCTAGGTATGGGCCAGGTCACATGGGTCAGTCACCCGCATCACTGCTACCCCCCTAAGCGAATGGTCCTACGCCTCCTGTGTGGGACAGTCGTTGACTTAAAAGCCCATAAGCCACATACAGCCGTGCCTGAAAACAGCCCTCTGGGAAGCACATGCCTGATGCTAAATCAGACGTCGCATGGCCAAGTAGCTTAGAGGATGGTTCTCGACCTTCCCAATCAAACCAGGGCAAGGCCCCTCTTTTTCTGAGTGTGAATGATTGTGGGGTAGTGAACGAACAACAAAGAGTTACCTTCACTCTCAAAACTGTCAAGAGTTCAAGTAGACACATGACAGCTAGTATCTACCAATAAAGAAGAAAAATTAGCACCTAGTTAGCCAGGACCCTGTTGCTGGAACCTTCTGTGAGTGTTTGTTTAAATGGCACCCTTGGCTCCTGACTGTTTGTCTGTGACAATGGACCTACCTTACTTTTTTTTTCTTTTTTTTTTTGAGTTGGAGTCTCATTCTGTCACCCAGGCTGGAGTGCAGTGGCATACTCACGGCTACCCCAGCAATTATCCTTCCGCCTCAGCCTTCCAAGTAGCCAGGACTACAGGCGTGTGCTACCACACCCAGCTAACTTTAGATTTATTGTAGAGATGAGGTCTCCCCAAGTTGCCCAGGCTGGTCTGGAATCCCTGGGTTCAGGCAGACCTCTCACCTTGGCCTCCCAAAGTGCTGGGATGATAGGCTGAGCCACCAAGTCTGGCCTGGACCTATCTTTCCATAGGTATGATCAGTTCACCTGGTTGATGTTTCTTGAGCGATTTTTTTTTTTAGTTGGGGGTCTCCCTCTGTGGCCTAGCCTGGAGTGCAGGAGCACAATCACAGCTTACTGCAGCCTCGACCTCCTGGGTTCAGGCGATCCCCCTTTGCCTCAGCCTCCTGAGTAGCTGGGACTCCAGGTATGTGCCACCATGCCTGGCTAATGTGTTTATTTTTTTATAGAGACGAGGTCTTGCCATGTTGCCCAGGTTGGTCTCAATCTCCTGGGCTCAAGAGATCCTCCTGCACTGTTCTCCCAAAGTGCTGGGATTATAGATGTGAGCCACCATGCCCAGCCCTAATCACTTCATTTCCTGAGAAAAGATCCAGATTATCAGATGGCATTGGAAACACATCAGAAATCAGATCGCGAAAGGGCTCACCTGCTGTCCCCAGCATTGGCGACATACAGCTTCCCCAGAAGGCAGATCACGATGAGTGCCGTGCAGCCACCTGATATGTTGTAGGATGTCCTCTCGCGTTCTATCTGCAGGTCCTGGGGAAGAGAGCAAAGTCAGCATCGGGCCTCCTGGAACCTGCCTCGAAGGCTCGCTGGCCTCACTCCCTGGACACTGTCCCGAGTCTGGGCATCTTCAAGAAGGGTCTAGACAACCTTCAGCACTCTTCTACATGTGACGAGCATTCCTCGAGAGGACACTGGCATGAAACGGCCACGTGTTAGGCCATTTGAAAACCAGAGACAGGAAACACCAGATCGCAAACAGACACCACCAGACAAAAACGAGGAGAGGAAGATATGCATCGTACTCAATGCATAGCACGGCCTATGGAATGCAGAGTCTTCTGTGAACTGCCTGGGTGGCATCATGGACGTGCAACAGAGGCTGAGGACGCCAAGGGCTTGGGCCTGGTCAAGGCGTTTAAGCCCAGAGGCTCAGTTAAATCTTTTTTTTTTAATGTTATCTTTACTACTAGATAAGAGAGGTGTCTTCTATTCAACCCAGGCAGGAGGCAACCCACGACTTACAGTTCTAACACACATGCTTTCAGACTCTGATCTGCCTTTTCCTCTTCCCTGGGCCACCAGCCTACACCAATCACGTTCGTGAGAGCGACTGCCATTCACAGAGTGCTTTCTCTACGGCAGGTGGGGTGCTCAGCACTTCACGCTCAGGACCCCCCTTTGCATCCTCACAGCCGCCCCCATGACCTCACTGTTCAGTCGCAGAGTGGTGGGGTGGTCTGTCCATGTGTCCCCGGCTAGAGGTGGATTCCCACCTGGTCCTCCTCCAAAGCTCGTGTTGTTACCTGCCACCCAACGAAGCCTCCCTGCAAAATTACAAGTAGCCCCACGCTTGCACTGACAGGTACACGTCATCAAGACAGATGTCAGTGAGATTCTGTGTTAGAGACAGAACTAAGGGTTCTCAAATGGTGTTAGAAAGATACACCAAATGTCAAGCTAAAATAATGCCAGCCATTCTAGTAGGCAAGGCATCTACTATTTTAGGGTAGAGGGAGGGAAAATGAGGATTGGGTAAAAATTACTCAGGAAGAGGGAGAAACGGTGCCTTGGCTGATGTTGGCGGCATTGCTGGCAGGTCTAGGGCCATGACACCTTTGTGATTCCGAGAATCCCACAGAACTGGAGGTCAGCTGCTTCAGATGGTGGCCCCAGTCTGGGGAAGGCCCCAGTCTGGGGAATTTAGTGACTTAGTATTTATTTATCAGCAACGGCTTTGCCCCAGGGGCCAGGGATGGTAAAGACGAACACATCACCAAAGGGAAGCCGGAAACAGAAGAGCTTGAGCGGAGGACACAAATTAGGGACAGCACAGCGGTTAACAGGTAAGCAGAGCCCAGGTGGGGTAATCCCATCGTTTTGGGAGGCCAAGACGAGAGGATTGCTTGAGCCCAGGAGTTCAAGACCAACCTGGGCGACACAGTGAAACCCCATCTCTATACACACAAAAAACTAGCCAGGTGTGGTGGTGTGTGTCTGTAGTCCCAGCTACTCAGGAAGCTGAGGTGGGAGGATCCCTTGAGCCCAGAAGTTCAAGGCTGCAGTGAGCTATGATCCCGCCACTGCACTCCAGCCTGGGTGACAGAGCAAGACCTTGTCTCTTAAAAAAAAAGTAGAGGAAAAAATACAAGATAGGACTGGGGAACACACACAGGGAGTGAACTGGATAAGGGCTGTGGGGAGGGGTAAGAATGCCTATGGATGTCGAGTTTAGAAACAAGTGAGGAAACACATTGCTGTATAGGGTGGACAGCAGCCTCAAAAGCTGTGAGTGGCACAAGCATGTCGACGGCCTGCAGAGGGCCAGGGTGGATTTTGAACGCGTACTTGAACTCTGTATCCATGCACTCGCTTAAAGACTGCCACGGGGCGTAAGTCAGCTGGTGAGCGTGGGGGCTCAGGGGTCCTGAGAGAGCTGGGCAGGAGCAGTGACCCTCCTGGCAACCTGAGAGCCTCAACACCCAACCAGGCCAGGTGAGGGGTGGTTTAATAAGCGTTAAATGGACAGGTGAACAGATAGATGAGTGTTAAAATGCCCGATCTCCCCCACCCTCCCACCCCCTGCCGCCTCACAAGAACTGGATTCCATGAGTCACAAATGAAAAGCTGGTGGAGCCAAGGCTTGCTGAGATAATAATAATTAGGCAGGAACCCACGCTGCGGTTGAAATGCAATCAATTGACAAGGATGGTGATCAGAACCTACACAGAACTGTGGGAGGCTGGAGGGAGGGAGGGGACGGTGTCAGGAGGGAGGGGTTAGCTCCAGGAAGGGACAGAGAGGAGAAAGGAGACATCGAAAGGTCTGTGTAACCTCCAAAAAATCCACGAAAACAGAACCAACAATCCTACCACAAAGGAGTCTGTGGGTGGAACTGTTACACTTTTTTGCGTTTAAATAATTCATATGTGGTTGATATTATGGTAGATACATATTTCATCAAGTTAACATACAAGTTGGTATATAAAGTCTATAGCCAATGTTCCTGTTTTTTAATACGTTGGAACTTTTCTAGTTACAGAAACTCTTCTTTCACTATCAGAATCAATCTTTGTTTGATGAACTAAAAGTCTGAATGAAAGGCAATATTTATTAAAATTTCTTCCAACAGCCGGTTGCCTGCATGCTGTGTACACACTGGAATATGAATGATGTTGGATCAACATAATCAAATCACTGGTGTAATCCAAAAGGCGAAAACGTGGTACTCAAAGTCCATGTAAAAGAGCTGTCCATGAAGACGAACTCCTCTGGGATTCAAGCAAGCAAGTGTGGGTTGCATCACAGGCAGGCACCTTATTTATCATGGTTTGTACCACAAGAAAATCTGACATAAAATTATTTAATCCAGGCTGAGCATGGTGGCCCACACCCGCAATCCCAGCACATTGGGAGGCTGAGGCAGGAGGACTGCTTGGGCAACATAACAAGACCCCATCTCTATAAAACTTAAAATTGTAAGTGGAATAATAAAAATAAAAATATTATTTAATCCTTAGGGGGAAAAATATCAAGGGACCATGCTCAACACCAAGATCTTTCTGCTTTAATTTTGGGGAAAACATCGCAGTTACCTTACTCAAGTTAATCCCTTGCTATTCTATTAATAGTTTGAGTCAATATTTTTTCTAATTGATTTCATCTTTTTCTATTTTTTCAATTATATTCTCTCTGTGGCTCCCCCTGAATAGGGAATGCTAAATTGGCATTCTTTCTTTTTTGAGTTGCAGTCTCACTCTGTCGTCCAGGCTGCAAGGCAGTGGCACGATCATGGCTCATCACAGCCTTGGCGTCCTGGGCTCAGGAGATCCTTCTGCTTCAGGCTCCAGAGAGTAGCTGGGACTACAGGCATGTGCAACCATGCCTGGCTAATCTATTTTTTGTTTTTTGGAGAGACAAGGTCTCACTGTGTTGCCTAGGCTGGTCTCAAACTCTTGGGCTCAAGTGATCCTTCTGCTTGGGCCTCCCTAAGTGTTGGGATTATGGGTGTGGGCCACCGCGCCTGGCTGCACTGTCTCATAAAGAGTGAACTTAACTACTTTTTATCCAAGAAACTTTGCTACTATGCGTGCACCCGCACCATCCCTTTCCCCACATATGTATGGGGATAGACGTTGTACACGCACACACACTGCAATTACATGTGTGTTCTCTGGGATCACAGTGACAAAGGTTTGAAAGGTGTGTCTCCATGGACGCACCTTCCTGAAGGATTCACTGACATTAACACACACTTCTCTATTTCTTCTAAAACTGCTTGCAACTAGAACATATTCTAAAAATAATCGCTTCCCTCCCTCTCCTCCCTAGGAGCCAAAATAGCACATTTATTTTTTCCTACATACACCACCTACTCCTCTTTAAAAGATGCTTCACAAAATCTTAGTACTGAAAGAAACATTAAAGGACCATCTGTGTGCTTTTTTTCCTATCACATCAGACATGAGAAATGAAGTCAATCAAGATATACTTACCATTGAGTTACCCACCTTTTTTCTTCAAACCCTTTAACCTTTCAAACTAGCTTAAGCTTTCTCTAGGTAAAAGCATAAATAAAAATGTACAGCTTTAAAAAAAACCCCTCAAGCTTGGGTATTTTTACAAAAAATCAATGAAATCATGGGGAAAACTGCTCTGTGCTAAGCAAAGACTGATTTAGAATATTTCCCCATTTTATCTGTCAGTGAACCCTGGGACCTAAGTCTAGGATAACATTCTAGCAAAACACATGCACATCGGATCATCCCTTTCAAGTCCGGTCTACAAGGACCACTTAAATGACTCCTAAGATTCAATTAACAAGGTAATTGCCCTGAAGACCTCTCAAGGCAGCTTTCTATCCATTTAGCAGGACTGAGTTACCCTCTGTTTGTGTCTGCTTCAATAGGACATTTAAGCCAGGCTTATCTTGAAATCAAACAACAGAGCCAATCTGGAAGATCTGAGATTTTACTTCCCTCCCTGCTGCTGGAGGGATGGCAGCAGAGAAAGAAAACAGAGACGAATTTAGCAGGAAAGAATTGCAGGCAAAAACAATGATATGGCCTGGGAGGACTGTAATTGGGTTTGTCAGCCCCACAGAGGATGCAACCACAGTCATTCTCTGTTTCTCACCAATGTCTGTTGCAAGAGGAGAAAACAGAGCAGAAAGGAGTGCCGGCCCGTCTCAAAAGGACCTGGCAGCTCCCCCGGCGGGGCTGAAATATGGTTCTGAGAACATGGCTAATAGTGTCAGTCACAAATAATAAGATTCTGCATGGTTTCGGCATCCAGGTCTGATCCTGGTTTATTCTGAGAACGAGGCCATCTGCCAGCCAGGCAACGGGGGAGAACGAGCCGGCCCCGGGCTGCCCGCTGCTGCCCCCTGCCGGCCGCGGGAGGAACCACAGGCCCATTCCTTCCTGGAAGAACTTGCAGTTCTGATAAAAGCCAAGTTCAAACAAAACGCCGACTCTCAAGAACACAGGCGGACCGGCTGGTGCCCACATTTACCATTCTGGAAGACACTAGGATTCACAAACGACGAGGACGCTTTGCATTCATTCTCCCCCTTTTCATCACAGGGTCACTACAGTATTTATCTGGTTTTTACCAACAAGCCCCAGCTGCCTGGTGTTTCCATTTACCCAGGCACAGAAAGATGTATGGTAGTTTCCCAAGTGAAAATATTACCATTATTTCCCCCTTCCTAATAACCTGAAAAAAAACAGGACAGAACTGTAAGATCCTCCTGAACTCAAATTCTATAGGGGACTGGTCACGGGTAATAATCACTGTGGACTCAGTTTTGCTTCCTAGGAGGGCAAAGGCCTCCTGTAACTAACCCAGCCATGGCACAGACTTCCTCCATGAGTCTGAAATGTCAACTATTCAACCATTTTTTGGGAGGGGGAGGGAGGAAAGTAGGGAGAAGATTTGAAATCAGGACTTGGAAGACATTTATCGTATTCACCTCTGCCGTCCTGCACCAAGCAACAACCCAAACGTGAGAAGTGCCACCACTTAGCCAAGCCAGGCACTGCTGGGGAGTGGGACGGAGGGACGTCAAAAGGCCCCCTGGGCCCTGGCCCTTCGGGAAGCCAGGGCTTGCTTTTCAGAGTGGACACAGGAGGGGCGAGTGACACTGCCTTCTCTCAGTGAAGCAAGATCTGAGATGAGACGTGAGCTGGGGACGGCAGGGGCAGGCCCGGCTTTGACAGCGTGCACAGCGAGTGTTAAAAGCCAGTGGTCAGAGGTCATCCTCACCACAAGCCCACACTCCACAGGCCACAGGGGATCAGAGCGCAGGGACAGTGCTCTCAAAGCCAGCGGTGTTTGATGAAACCACGGCGCCATGCCTCGTTGCAAGCACGCTCTTCTCCTCATCTGACTCCATGTTTTGCGACTAGTACCTACTTTTTCCCAGAAATAGGTACTGTTTATTCTGACTGGGTGTTGCTGAACACTTTTGATTGCATCTACCTTTTGGATAGACATCAACATTTCATTCCCTCCTTTAGAATAGCAACATCAATGAGATAGTGCATATAGAGTGAAAGGACAGGCTGAGAGCAGAAAATGCATTTTTTTTACTCTTCTTCCTAAATCTTAATACAATGATGAGAAAGTAGAAGTCATGCTTTTGGAGAAATGCACACTTTAAGTAAAATTAACTTTGCTGACTTTGTCTTTTCAGAAACAGACTTCCTGGTGCCAGGTATCAGAGGTATCTCACACAGTAAAGGGAATTTACAAGGCCTAAGACATCATGCATTGGGCAAGGATTGTAAAAGTCATGAAACTTGTAATTACAAAAGTTATGACCGCTCAGAGGGGGAGCAGGTGGGGATTCAATCCTCCAGTAGAACAGTATCTACAGGGAAGTCAAGGATCCCCCGAAGCTACCCACTGGGAATGCCTAGAAGATAAGGGGGAGTGCACCCTCCATTAGCTCTAAGGAATGTTGTTTGGGAAAGTGCAGGAGAATTAGAATCCTTTTCACGCCCTTCTCTAGGGGCTATGATAATGTCGGTAGACATTAATGGGTCTCTGTGCCACAGATTCTCCAAGACATCCACAGGTGGTCGATAAGGAAGTCACGGCAGTCACGTGCAACATCTCCAAGAAAAGAATTTAAGCCAGGGCTTTGGGGGGCTACGATGCCACATTCACCTAGAGTGTATGCCCACTCACTGTCTGTGGGGGGTGAACTTTTCTTAAATAAATCTTTTCTTCTCTCACCTCTGTGTGTTGCAATTCTTTGCATTTACTCAGATCTCTAGGTTGCCAGTGCATACCTCTTGCTTGCCAGCCCGGTGGTGTCGCACCTCCCTGTGCCTCTCCACCCTCACCCTGTTTGTACCCTAACAGACATAAGTTTGAAACTCCTTTGTGTAACATAACAAACACTGCAATTGCTAGATAATATGGTAGGTATGCTTAGTTTTGGAAGACCTGACAAACCATCTTCCAAAGTGTCTGTCTCATTTTTCACTCCCCAAAACAATGAATTAGAGTTTCTCTTTTTAATTATCATTTTTATTTGTATTGTATTTTACTTTATTTTGTATTTTAGATTCAAAGAGCTGTTTTATTTTCCAGATGTGAATAGCTCAACACTTTGAGCCCTCTTTACATTACAGGGAAATACACTGAATACCATCTTTTCTTTGGAAATAATCTGAACCTAGATCAATCCTGAAAAGTTCCCATACCCTCCAAAATATATAATCTACAACTAAGGTACAAAGTTATTTTTGTATTTAGGTTTACCATGGCCCTTCGTTTGATTATTTTTAGCATATCTTGGCTAAGTATTATTTTATACAATACAATACAATACAACACAATACAATAAAGTGTAATAACCAAAAGTCTCTGTGGGTCAGTTATAAATATGAAAGACTTTTCATTGTGAATCCTTTACATCTATTTAGAGGGAATTTCTTTCTCTTTAATACAGTTTGTTTTTAAGATAAATGAATATGATGTAAAGGTTGTTGTTCTTCAAATATATGATGCAAGACAGGCCATTTCTGAGAGTGTTCTCAATTGAAACATGAACTCTGGCCACACAACCTCTATTCGTTCCTTTAGAAGATCTTGGGTTTTTACCTTTTCTCTCTCCCTTAGAGTTAACTGTGTGTACATTTGGTGATCAATGCTGCCAAAGCATTTTGGAGCTTTTCCCTATACCACTATAGTTAAGGATGTGGCAGTGTTTCTATTATAAGCATAAATTTTCTTGAGTTCATAATTTGCTTTTAAAAAGTTTAAGGATGTCACTTTGAGCATTGGATTTTAATTGTACACTTCTATTCTCTCATTTTATTTTATTTTTATATGCATATTTTTATTTTAAAGATGTGGGGTACAATTCAGGATTAGGTATACAAGTGGTCATCATGCAGGTAAAGTTTGGGCCTCCCTTTGGTCCCCATATCACCTGGTTTGAGATCAGGTACCCTTACTGATGTTATATGCTCCCCCTGACCCTGGCAGTTGCTGGCTACTGCCAATCCCTTTCTAATAGTACTATGGTTTCTATTGCTCCACATCATCTCCATCATTTGGTGAGTGTTTTGGATTCTGTTTATCCTGGTAGATGTGTCGTGGCATTTCCTTGTTTTAATTTGTTGTTCCCTGATGAGATTTTATCTTGAATCAATTTTATTATGCTTATATGGCCTCTGAATAGTTTGTATAATGGGCTGTCTGTATTCTTTTATATATTTTGAAAACATTCTTTCATCAGATATATCTTTTGCAAATACTTTCTCAGAGTTGCGGCTTGTCTTATTCTTTTGACGGTGCGTTCACAGAGCAGGAGTTTTTAATTTTAATAAATGTTAAAATTAAAAAGTGTAAATGTTAGAATGATTTTTTCAATATCCCAAAAAAATAACTTACTGGGATTTTAATTGAGATTGCATTGAATCTATAGATCAAGTTGCAAGGACTGACAGCTGGACAATATTGAGTCTATCCATGAACACAGACTATCTCTTAATTTATTTACTCTTTAATTTCTTTCATCAGAGTTTTGTAGTTTTCCTCACTTAGATCTTGTATATATTATGTTATATTTCTACCTGAGTAGTTCAATTTTGTGAGTACTGATGTAAATGATATTATCTTTCTAATATCAAATTGCATTTGTTCATTTCTGGTTTATAGGAAGGTAATAGACTGGTATATTAACCTTATATCCCTTAACCTTGCTATTATTAGTTAATGCCAGGTTTTTAAAAATAATTCTTTCGGCCGGGCTCTGTGGCTCAGCCTGTAATACCACACTTTGGGAGGCCGAGGTGAGTGGATTGCCTGAGCCTGCGGGTTTGAGACCCGCCTGGGCAACTTGGCAAGATCTCAACTCTACAATAAAAATCAAAAAATTAGCCGGGCGTGGTAGCGCGCACCTGTAGTTCCGGCTACTCAGAAGGCTGAGGCGGAAGGACCACTGGAGCCCAGCAGGTCGAGGCTGCAGTGGCCAGGAGCAGCCACTGCACTCCAGTCTGAGTGACAGAGTGAGACTCCAACTCAAAAAAAATAAAAATAAAAATAAAATAATTCTTTCAATTTTCTACATAGAAAATATTATCTGTAAACAAAGGTAATTTTATTTCTATCTTCATAATCTGTGTATCTTCTATTTTATTTTCTTGTCTTACTGCATTAGTTAGGACTTCCATTCCAACACTGAAAAGGAATGGTAGTAGTGGACAGCTTTGCCACTAAATTGTACACTTAAAGAATTAATTTGGTAGTATGCGAGTTATATTTCAACAAAATAAACAAAATCATCTAATAACTTTACATTGAACTTTAATAAAAAATTCTGATCTTCTGATTGTGTCCTACAAGGTCTTTGAGATGTGAGGTCTTGTATCCATTGCAGTAATAGAGTAAAAGAATGGTGATGATTATGGCACTGGTAATGAAAGGAGAAGAATTGGAGATGAGTCTAAGGTAAAATGAATATATTGTATTTTCCAAATCTCAGAATTAGACATATTGAGTATTTTTTTTTTTTTTTGAGTTGTAGTCTCACTCTGTCACCCAGATTGGAGTGCAGTGACCACTGCAGCCTCAACCTGCTGGGCTCCGGCAATCCTTCCATCTCAGCCTTCCAAGTAGCTGGAACTACAGGCGAGTGCTACCATGCCCGGCTAATTTTTTTTATTTATTGTAGAGATGAGGTCTCGCCAAGTTGCCCAGGTGGGTCTCAAACCCGTGGGCTCAAGCAATCCACTCATCTCAGCCTCCCAAAGCTCTGGAATTACAGACTGAGCCACAGAGCCCGGCTAAACCTATTGAGTATTAAAATGTCTACCTGGCTTCATCTTACTATATTTCAGTGTATCCTGTATTGTCCTGGTTCTTTTATCAAATGAAAGATATAGAGGTATCCTCATTCATCACATCTATGGAGCTCTCGCTTCATATCTGTTATTGTCCTGGGTATATTTCTATGTCAATATTTCTATATTTGCATTCTCCAAATTTCTCAATGTAGTAGCTTAGAAAAAACACATAAATCTATATATAAAGTGGATTTAAAAGGGTGAAAGAAAAGAATGGTGGGAGTAGAAAAAACACCCACAAACTATTTTTCCTCAGCTCTCACACCACAACGATCAACACACAAGACTCCTAGGACCAAATATCTAGAGGGCTCTCACTACATACACAAGCAATCAAATCTGCAAAGGACACCAGCTTCATATCCTCCAATTCAATGCTGGTGAAATCTACCAGGAGGTAGCATCAGATTCAACAAGTCAAGGGCTCTGTTTTACAAGACTGCTCCCCACTTTTTATGCCAATCATAGGCCCTAGGTTGTTCTATCTGAACTTTTAAACTAATTAATTAGTTTATTTATTTATTCATTTATTTGTTATGGAGATGTGGGGTACAATTCAGTTAGGTATATAAACGTTAATCCTGCAGGTATTCTTGTTGATGAGGTATGCCCCTCCCTGTCCTAGCAGTTTCCCTCAACTGACAATCCCAACACCCCTGCCCTGACTGTTTTCCACTACTGCCAAACTTTTGACCACCTGTAAATTAGAATTCACCCAACTTTCTCTTCATGTTGATTAATTTACTAGAGAAACTACTAGGACAAAGGGAAACCCTTATAGACATCGACTGGCCTATTATAAAGGATATTACCAAAAGTACAGATTAAAAGATGCATAGGGCAGGCATGTAGGAAAAGGAAAGAAGTTTCCAAGTCATCCCCAGTCTTCTTGCCACTCTCCAGGACCTATATATGTTTAGTTATCTGGAAACTCTCTAACCCATTTTTTTGTGAAGGCTTCATTGTGTTGGCATGATTGATTAAACCATTGGCCACTGGTGATAGCTGAAAATCTCAACTATCTAATCATGCCTTTCCAGTGACCAACTCCCATCTTGAAGCTACCTAAGGGCTACCAATTATCAGTCATATCAGCAGTGTACAAAAAGTTATCTCTTTGGAGATTTTAAGAAGTTTAGGAGTTGGATACCATTGTAAACAAGTACCTCAGCCTTGAAATGCATTTTAAAAAGTGAGGACCAAAGGTAGGTCCAAACTCTGCCTATATGATGACCACTTGTATACCCAATCCTGAATGTACCCCACATCTTTAAAATAAAATACATTAAAAATAAGATATGTATATTTAAAAATTTTTGTCTGTTATTCCTAATGTAGCCTTGAAGAATGCTATAGAAGTTTCTTTTCTCCCTTATCCAACCGGACATTCCCTTTCACCAAGCACACCAAGGTATCTAATTATACCTTCATTTGGAAAATTCAGAGACTGATGGTTTCTTTCACCTATGCCAGCTCTGGCATGTTTCCTTTTCTTCCCCGTCCCCTTCTTTCTCTAATAAACTTTGTTTAAAACTTAAAAAGGAAAAGAAAAGAACATTCAGAGACTATTCTTGAAAGAAATCAGACATAAAGACCTAGGCATGAAACTCTTTTCCAAATAGAAGTTACATCAAGGCTATGCTTATGTCACCTGACTGCAACCGAAATAGTGCCAACCGGTGCTACAGATGGGTGATAACTCAAGGTAGTCACCAAAGTGAGACCTGCACCCTGTACCACATCCAAACACTCCTGGTACTCACTTTCGTTTTTCAAACCCCTGCACTCAATTAGAGCTGAGCTAATTTCTTCGAAATGTTTTCCTTGCTATCTCCTCAATTGCTGGCATTTAAATAAAGTCGCTTTCCTCCTGCCACACCCTGCCTCTAATATATTTGGCTTTTCAGGAGGCAAGCAGATGAACTTGTCAGTTGCAGCATGAAACCAGGTCAAAACAAGTATTACAATATTACAAACAGTAAACATTTTTAAAAAGAGGAATTTATTAGAGTTGAAAAGTATCATGTAATATTTAATGCTATAGATACAAATTGGTATTTGTATAGCCTTTGAAAATTTTCTCTTCTAGTAACAATTGAATCATATTTATTTTTTATTAAAATTAAAAAGAATCATGTAATATTTAATACTATAATTACAAATTGTTTTTTTAATAGCCTTTGAAAACTTGCTCTTCTAGTAACAATTGAATCATATTTATTAGCTAATAAACACTTCCACACGGTATCCTGAAACTAGTGTAAATATTCTTAGGTAGTTATTTAAACAGTTTTGTTAGAAGCACTTTCAATAATTATATTGTTGAAATATTGACCTAAAAGAAGGAGGCTGGGGCACAAATTACGGTTTAAATTGTTTGCTTGAGCCAAACAATTTAAGCTTAGAAAACTCAAATCCAAGTAAACTTGCATATGAACCCCATTTTGCCCTTGTTACGAGCAGGTTTTTAAAGGCAAAAATGGAGGACAGAAATGACCCGACACAAAGCTGTTTTTCAGGAATTCTTTATTAATATCTGGCAAACAACTTTGAATCATCACACTTTCTATCTCCCATTCTTGTCTTTAATAAAATCTGCTTGTTTAAATGCCAAAGGAAGCTCACGTCCAATGTTACTTTAACCTAAGCCTTCTGGGCAGCTGCACTTACTTCTGCTCAAATAAACTCATTGAATCATTTTTCTGTGTCTCAACCTTCCCCTTTAGGTCAAAGAAATCTTTTATTTTTTATTTTTTTCTGGCTTTTGCCTTAAGCATTCTCATTCCTTTACAATGTGTGGTTTATCAATCCTGACATCTTAACCAAATTTTGGATAGGGGTTCCCTCTGTGTTTACATAATGTGCAGAAATGCAATTAACTAAAAATATTTCATTTGTCTACAAACAGGACAAAGGAAAGCTTTTTCTCATAATTATGTAGGCTCGTTCTTAAGGGGAAACCCACCATCAGTGATCTTTTCAAATTATTCTAGTGACAGACTGAGCTGAAAAAAACTTTGTTGTTGATGCCCTTATTTCCAAAATTTTATTTCATTTTTTAACATTTAAGCATGCTTAATTTATTTGTATTTTTTGCCTTATCAAGTCAAGTTCAATTTAAGCCTTGGCTGTTTTTTGTTTTGTTTTGTTTTTTGAGTTGGAGTCTCACTCTGTCACCCAGGCTGAAGTGCCGTGGCACACTCACAGCCACCCCAGTGGCCTTGGGTCTTATGTGGCAGAAAAGAAGGACATGTGTGAATATGAGAGTGTGGTGTATATTCAAGAATACTAACGAAGTTGTTAAGAAGATAGAGTCTAAAAGTGCACCACTATGATATTTTAATTATAGCCATGTAAATATCCAAGAAGCAGAATGTAAGGGTAATAGTAGTGCAAATTATCCAGATATATTTATAAAATCATATGTTGCTTAATTCTACCATGGAAGAAACTGTAACACAGGCCTTTCAACTTGGAGAGCCTAAAGATGTAGTGTTAGTGTTTGTTATGAAGTTAAAAAAAAAATGAGTTGATAGAAAAATATCATTCATCTACAGTTTTGAAAAAATGTTTAAATTGCATTAATTAAAACATCAGAACTGTGATACAAGCCCTAAAAAAAAAAAAGAATGAATCATGTCTTTGCAGTAACATGGATGGACTGGAGGCCATGATTTTAAATGAAATAATCAAACTAAAAGTAAAACACTTCATGCTCTCACTGGTAAGTGGCAGCCCGGTAATATGTTCACATTACCATAGAGTGTGGAATAATAAGCATTAGACTGGAAAGGGTGATAGAGTGAATGGGGGTGAAAGAATAGAAGGATTTAGAGTCTATAAAACTCAGTGATTTATCACAGAAACTAGGCACTGAGTACGACATGTTCTCACTCATAAGCGGACCCTGAACATTGACCATAATGCTATAAGAAAGGGATTGACAGGAGACAGACACTGCTGTCGGGGGGGCGGTGGGAGGGAGAAAGCATATAACATCGATAAGTGTACGTGATCTCAAACCAGGCTAAGTGGGGACCAAAGGGAGGCCCAAATTTACCTGTACATTGACTTGTATACCTAATCCTGAATTATACCCCACATCTTTAAAATAAAAATAAGCAAATAAATAAAATTAATAAATATTTAATTTATTAGGGGGTGCAATGTGCACTATTCGGGTGATGGATACACTAAAAGCACAGACTTCACCTCCACGCAATATATCCATGTAACAAAACCGCACTTGTACCCCTTAAATTCATAGAAATCATAATAAAGAAATTAAAATGTACTAATTTTGTAAATTTACCAAAGGAGATAATACCAAGGGATGGAGTTCTACCTGTTCCACAATGAGATCAGTGTGTATTTAGCAATAAAAAAACCTAAAAATAATTGTAAGATCATGTCCAAAAAACTATTTCCACTGGAATTCTTGGCATGCCTACGTATGATAGAATGGAAAAAGTTACAATGTTTCCATTCTGCTTTGTTCTGTTTTATTTATCACATAAAGACTGTGCTACATTTTAGAAATACTTTAACAAGCCGGGCACGGTGGCTCATGTCTGTCATCCCAGCACTTTGGGAGGCAGAGGCGAGAGGACTGCCTGAGTCAACCGGGTTCAAGACCAGCATGGGCAATATGGGGAGACCTCGTTTCCACATTAAATAAAAAAACTTAGCAAGGTATGGTGGCACACACCTGTAGTTCCAACTACTTGGAAGCCTGAGGTGAAAGGATCACCTGAGCCCAGCCAGTCAAGGCTGTGGTGACCATGAGCGTGCCACTGCACTTCAGCCTGGGTGACAGAGTGAGACTCCTACTCAAAAAAGAAAAAGAAGAAGAAGAAGAAGAAGAAGAAGAAGAAGAAGAAGAAGAAGAAGAAGAAGAAGAAGAAGAAAAAATACTGTAACATGTAAGACTTTCATCAAGTCAATTTTGAGCCATAAAAGTTCTTCTAGACACAAGTATTGAGTAAGGGATAGGGCTGGAACCTTTTTACTAACACTAATTACCTGGTACAAATAAACAGGCTCTTCTGTCATACCCACTGTGGTCACACCCGCTACCTGGAATTCTGATTAAAGAGAGAAATAGTGGTGGAGGGCTATTCAGTCAACATTCTGGCTGGGATCCCTATAGTATGTAAAATTTAAAGGATATTCAGGGTCTTTTTTTTTTTTTTTTTGAGTCGGAGTCTCACTCTGTCGCCCAGGCTGTAGTGCAATGGCATGCTCATGGCCACTGCAGCCTTGGCCTGTTGGGCTCAGGTAATCTTTCAGCCTCAGCCTTCCAAGTAGCTGGAACTACAGGCATGCAGCACCATGCCCAGCTAATTTTTTTGCCAAGTTGCCCAGGCCGGTCTCAAACTCATGGGCTCAGGCAATCTTCTCACCTCAGCTTCCCAAAGTACTGGGATTATACGTGTGAGCCACTGCACCTGACTGCAGGGGCATTTTATGTGAATAAGACTTATTTCATGGGCTTAATGTAGAAGTGATCCATGAGTAAGTTGTGAGTCCAATGTAAATAGGGCATTAAAGAACACAGGAATGAATTAGTCCTTAAATCTGTCCCTATGTCCTCCATCCTCTTAAATTCCATACTGTCCCTCTTTCCACCTTTGTTTTTCCCTCCTGACCTCCTTCCCACACTACTCTTAGGACTTAAACTGTCTCTTAGACCCAGAACCATCACCCTCCAACCCATGGACTTGCATCTGTCCACTCCCATCGCTGCTCGCCCCTTTTAGACTTCCATACCCACCTTCACACTGCACCCTTTATTAATTTTTGGTTTTTTTGAGTTGGAGTCTCCATCTTGTTGCCCAGGCTGGAGTGCAGTAGCACACTCATGGCCACCTCGACCTGCTGGCTCAGGTCATCCTTCTGCCTCAGCCTTCCAGCCTCTGCACCCTTTGCAGTCCATTGTCAACTCTATCTCCCCAACTCTTCTATGGATCTCAGTTTTACCCTCCTCACTTTTCATTGCCTCTACTTCCTCCTTCTCCTTTGATATATATTTATTCCTAATCCAGAGATCACGATTCAATCCCCATGTTCTCTATTGGACTTCCTTCAAAACCTCAGGTATCATGTATAGGGTAGCATCAGTTACCCAAGACTCTCATGGGACTTAGGTCTGTAGAAGATTGTGTGATTATGAAAATGGCTATGTAAATATATACTTGAGCATGGTTGAGTATGTGAATGTGCATCCTGTGAGTTGTGTACATATCTGAGTATATATTTGTTGATGTGTGTGCATGTTTGGGGTATGCATTGTCAACCATATGACTGTATTCCCTGATTTGAAAATAAAAAGTGTGAGTAGTGAGAAATTAGCCTAATCCAAAGTGATGTCATGGTCATGGAGGAAAATGAGTAAATTAATGCAAAAATATGAGAGTGCATTGAATGACTTTACAGGATAGATTTGCTGTTTCTTTAAATCAATGTGTATCCCACATGGGCTCCTCCACACAATCAGATGATACTATTGCTGTGTCTGTCCTGAAAATGCTTACTAAATGAGGATTCTCAAACAAATATACTCATTTTACTGTAAGAGAGCTTTGGGAAGAGAACTCCACTCTGCTTTCTCTGGACCAGGAATGCAAAATCCCCTTATCTTATTATAAATACGTAAATTGTACATTGCACACTGTTATTTAGTAATTCATCATCTTCAGAATGTCATCTTTCTAAGGTGGACCCTGGTGTGGACTGGGGTTTCTTTGGCTGGTTAATTGTGGGATATACATGGGGATAGCAGAGGTGAATATAGCAGGTTATTTTCATCCTGATACATTGTACTTGAGTGATAGTAATCTTTTTTTTTTTTTTTGAGTTGGAGGCTCACTCTGTCACCCAGACTGGAGTGCAGTGGCTGCTCCCGGCCACTGCAGCCTCGACCTGCTGGACTCCGGCGATCCTTCCACCTCAACCTTCCAAGTAGCTGGAACTACAG
>CAUYQG010166230.1:0-11243 GCA_963574415.1 Tarsius wallacei
TGTTCATCCTACCAAAGGCAATCTACAGATTCAATGCAATACCCATTAAATTGCCGATACTGTTCTTCTCAGACCTTGAAATGACAATACAGAAATTCATATGGAAACATAAAGTACCACAAATAGCCAAAACAACCCTTAGCAAAAGAAATAAAGCAGGAGGTATCACATTTCCAGACCTCAAAGTGTGGGGATTTCTGAAAAAACTAGAAATTGACCTTCCCTATGACCCAGCAATCCCCCTATTGGGAATATACCCGGAGGAACTCAAGTCATTCTACCAAAAAGATACCTGCACACGCATGTTTGTTGCAGCTCTGTTCACAATAGCAAAAACATGGAACCAGTCATGCAGCCCATAGAAATTGGACTGGATTTTAAAAATGTGGTACATATACACAATGGAATATTATGCAGTCATAAAGAAGGACAAACATGTGAACTTTGCAGCAACTTGGATGGATTTCAAGTCGATCATACTCAGTTATCTACCACAGAAACAAAGAACAGAGTACCATATGCTCTCACTCATAAGCCGACCTTGAATAGTGATCATAATACTATAAGAAAGGGATTGGCCGTAGTCGGAAACTGCCAGGGGAGGAGGGGTGGGATTGCCAGCTGAGAAAAACTGCCAGGAGAGGGAGGGGCACATCTCATCAACAAGGCGACCTGTGTAATCAACGTTTGTATACTTGACTTTGAATTGTACCCCACATCTTTAAAATAAAAAATTTAAACAAAAAAAATGAAAGTTTGGTATTGTGTTGGCTGTGTATTTGCTAAATAAACCACACTTTATTCAGAATCTGGAAGCAGCAGTGACCTACTAAAGTTAAAGAATTCTGGAGGCAGGCAATTCAGATTTAAGATGGCCGTTTCATAGAACCATCTGGAACCTAGATTTTTTCATTCTTTCTGGTTTGGCTTTCCACGAGCAAGTCTCCTTAACTGTTCAAGATGGTTGCTAGAGCCCCAGCCATCTCATTCACAAAACAGAATTTTCCAGAAGTCTCTCTTAAGAACTTCTGTTTTTATATTACTCTATTTCCCTATAAAGGAGATGGGTACTTTTCAGGCTGGGCACATCACCCAAGTTTTCTCCTAATGAGGAAAAAGTTTAGATATTATGCAGGGAATCGGCAGATACTAGCTAATAATTATATATCCCTAAGACCAAATATAAGCCAAATATCTTAATTGCCCCTTGCTTATTTACAGGACATTCTACCGACCCTTTTCAAGAGAATAAATCGTTACTATTATATGTCTATTAAAACTATATACTTTGACCTAAACTAGAGAATAGAAATGATGATGTTTTAAAATAAGGTCAACATTTCAATGAACTATGGAAGGATTTGAAACGTATGGGGAACCATGATATGAGAACACTGAAAATAATATTCAAATAGCAATATATTGATTTTGTATGCCAAAGGAAGCTTGCAGTGACAATTGAGAAATATTTTATAAGTTTTATGAGACTGACATGTTTCCTACTAAGGAGACAGGTTAAGTTTTAGGGCAACTTCATTGCTGTTCTGAAGATCTTTATGACGAGCACTCAAATTTCTGCTTTATTTTGTTATTACATATTACCATTTTTGCTGTTGTTTCAACTACATTATTAAATTAGTAAAACTGGCCAGAAGTTATGTGACCTGGAGGAAAAGATGTCATGTTAAAAAATATTATTTTCAGGTTTGTGACTGAAAAGTATAAACTATGTATATTGAGTTATAACATTCGAATATAGATAAAATATTGTTATAATTTTAAAAAACAGTATTCAGCAAAATAGAAAGTCAGAATAAGCTGACATTTTATTTCTAAGAAGTATTAGTCTTTATTGTGAAGTGCAATACGTTTTCCTCAAATTTGTGGTCAACAGGAACATAAAACTTTAGTAAAAATTTGTAGTGTTTAAATTATTACACTCTATCTAGAAATATCTGTGAGGCTGTAAATTTCCTAGGCTGTGTGTAGGAAATATGATTCTATTACTAAACACGTTTTTTTAAAAGTTATCAGAGAGCCATAAATGCACAACAAAAATGACTAAAGATAGTAAATTTTGATCCAGGTGGCAAAAATGTGCACATTATCTAACATATTTAAACATGTTTAAATATCAAGTTAAGGGCTAAAATATACGTTGCCATCTTGGCAAATTTTCCAGGTTTGGGGATAAGCCCAATCTAATTTATCTCAGCTTATGCCCATATGCTTGCTATAATATTCAGATAGGGAGGAAACTTCCTCTAGAAAGTTAAAGACCTTACAAAGCAGCATAGTCTATACATAAGATGTTTTTTGCTTAAATAGGGCTTCAGTTACATTTTGACATGTAGATCTTCCCTTGGTTAAACTCTAAGCAATGGAGTGAAATCTCCATGCCTGCTAAATTTGAACTAAATTGTTTCTCTTGTGAATAATATAGGTATTATGCAATATTAGGTAAATGAATTTAGAACTGTGTAGTATTGTGATTTCTACATTGCTGTAAGGTATCTAATTTATATCCTCTAAAAATTAAAAATATTTGATGATATTTACTTTGAAATAAAATAAAATTTTGCTTTGAAAATAAAAACAATCCATACTTAATTACAAATAAATACGCCAATTCAAAATATAACACAGACGTGACAATTATCTGTATTCCCTTCACCCAAAGAATATCAATGGTTAGCATGTTGAAATATATCTTTCCAAGCTTTTCAGTTGAATAGAACTTTGATTTTTTTTAATGCACAGATTTTTGCACATCTAAGACTGTCTTCCAGTTTCTTTTATACATGAATAACAAATAAGCTAGATACAGAAATCTGATTTTGCAATCTTTACTCTTCTGAAACTATGCAAACATTTTTACAGCATCTTCTGGTAATGGAATATGTTCCCCTTGTTGATGATAAACATAATATTACATTGTTTTCTGCATCAGCTCTTGTGTTAAAATTATACTGAAAATAAAGCAAACAAACATGATTGGCTATATCCTATGTATGTCTTTTCTTATTAATTTAAAGCACTAAATAGGTTTATAAGCGCTTTCAACAAGAAAAGTTATAGTTAATTGAAGACAAGTACAACAGCAATAAACAAAAACACCATTCAAAACATTCCGGGGGGAGTGGGTGGGCAAATTTCTCTGTCAGGACATAAAGAGACCAAGACATGACGAAAAGATAATTTTCAAAGTAGGCAGTTGAGTAAAAAAATAAAAATTTCATAGGAAAGTACAATTTCCCAATAACAGAAAGCATCATTTTAATCTAGAACTTTTCATTCAGATTGAGAAAAGAAACATATCAGAGGGAGTAATTCAACTGAATAACCTTTGTTGTATAAGAAATACTGATCAAAAAGCATTGCGATATCTCCATAGCCCGTGTGTCAGAAATTACCCTTATAATTCCATGGAAAGAAGACTGGACAAGTTTTATAAAAGATGTTAGAACATATCTTTATGTTCTAACTTGAGGAGAGCAGAGTTAGGTTTGGGCATTGGCAAATCCAAATAATTATATGCCAGGATTTATAAAGCCTCCTGGCATTAAAGAAAATATAATAGCCTTTCTTATGAATACATTCGCCCTTCGGTAGCGAAAATTCCTTATATAAAATGGCATGGTATTTAAATATAACTTACACACATGTCTTCCAGTATACTTTAAATCATCTCTAGAATACTTAGAATATATACTACAATGTAAATGCTAAGGAAAAGTTGTTTCACTATATTTTATTTGCACGATTGTTTATTGCTGTATTGCTATTTTTAATTCATTTTTGTTTGCAAGTATTTTCAGCCTGAAGTTGGTTGAGTCCACAGATGCAGAAGCCATGGATGTGAAGGCCAACTGTATTGTTTTCTCTAAGCTCATGTAGTAATTGCATAAAACAGGAAAATGTGTCTTAGTTCATTTTTTTTTAAGTTTGGAGACAAATTGATTTTAAATTCATGTAAATTAATATGGTCAGCATAAGAAAAAGAAGTATAATGTAAAGAAATCACTCCCTGCTGGATGGCAAAAACATAGGACAGCTGTCACCACAGAGGAGATGCCAGGAACATAGTCATTTTATTATCCATGTCAACAGCCAAACCTCACTGGAAAACAGGGTCAAATTTTGAAATCAGAACTTTACACAGCAAAGTGCAATTATCAGGCAATGACACATGCAAATTTAGGTAATATTCAAATGCTATATAAGATTAACTAACTGTAAATTGGCAGCCCAACTCTGTGCTCACAATGGATTCTTAGCTGAACATGGAAACATAATTTCAGAAATAAGTACGGAAAGGCTTTTATAATCACTGTGTCCCTCCAGTCAATTTCCTCTTGCTCATGAGCTCAAAGTGTATTTCATTCTGGGGAAGATGCCATCTCCATCTCTCCTTCCTTTCCATTGGAACAAGGCCTCTGAGGTCTGCAGAGAAGAGACAGAGAACGGTGACACTGATTCATTCATGGAACATTGACTAGGAGTCTAACTAAGGCAAGGTCTTTATATTATCTCTAAATTTATTGCTGGCATAGCTGGGGGATATACTTGTGTGCTTCCCAAATGATAGCAATGGAGACTTCATTTTTATGCTATATTTTAACACGAGAGTTCCAGGCTTGAATATTTTCTGCCATCAATTCTACAAAAATTTTTAAATTTTATTTTACTTTTTTCATAATGTATAACTGTATATACAATGAGATATATTATATATGATTACAGATCATATATATTTATATACTATATATTTGCCTTCTACTAGTGCATATGATTGTATCATATTCCACATGAAAAGCTATGTACACAAAACTTTGAGCACAATTTAGAGAGTAACTAAACAAAATTTCTTTAAAAACCCCTGCCTTAATTTGTATTTATTTTTAAATTTTATGTTTATTTATAAATGATTAATGCCTTCAAAAATCTTAACTACATAAGACATATTCTTTAAGAAGTCTCAGGTCACTGCTGACTCATATCCTAAATCTTTTGGTCTCTTAATAGGTAAAAAGCTGAAAACATTTTTAAAAATAATATCAGAATTACAGACTAGTTATAAAAATAGTTCACAGAATTCCTATATACTCTTATCCAGTCTCCCTTCTATGTTAATATCTAACAGAGTGATGGAATATTTGTCACAACCAAGAAATTAATCCCCTTCCTTAGTCTCTCACTATCATTCATGACACTGATATTTCAAAGCATACTGGTCACATATTTTGTAGAATGTCTGCCAGATGATTTGTGTGATGTTTTCCACGTTTAGATAGTGGCTATATCGTGTGGTAAGAATACCAAAGAAGGGAAGTACCTTCTTGTAGCATTATGTGGGAAGGGAGGGCATGTCCTATGACTTGTCACCGGTGAGGCTTACCTTGACCACTGAGTAAAGTGGTGTCTGCTGGCCTCTCCACTGTACGTTTACCATTTATGCCTTTGCAACTTCTAATTATTTTGAAAGAGGTATTTTGCAAATATTATTTGAGATTATGCAAATATCTTGCTTCTGAATAAATCTTTGCCCAGTGAATCTTTTAGCATTCATTGTGAATCTTACCTGGAGCAATTACTTCTGTGATGTTCTAGTGGTAATATTCTATTTCTATCATTACTTCTACCTTTATTAATTGTAATTTTAAAAGAAAGAGTTATGACTTTTGTCCATTTATTTTATTTATGCACTAAGTCATTTATATTAGTATGGTCTCGTGGGTAATATTTGTTTACATTATCATCAAAAATATTATTTAGTTTTCTGTTCAATTTGTTCCAACTTTGGCCATTAAAGTTGGCTTTTTTTCTTTTCTTTTTAAAAAATTCTTCCTTCTTTTTCCTCCCTCCCTCTCTTCCTTCCTCTTTCTTCTTTCTTTCTGAGACAGGTCTTGCTGTGTTGCTCATGCTAGACTTGAACTCCTGGGCTCAAGAGATCCTCCCACCTCAGCTTCCTGAGTTAACTGGGACTACAGGCATGAACCACTGAGCCCGGGTAGGCTAATTTCTTGGCTTTTGTGTGTGTGTTTTTTTTTTGTTTTTTTGAGTTGGTGTCTCACTCCGTCTCCCAGACTGGAGTGCGGTGGCCGCTCCCGGTCACCGCAGCCTCGACCTGCTGGGCTCCCGCAATCCTTCCGCCTCAGCCTTCCGAGTAGCTGGAACTACAGGCGCGCGCTACCACGCCCGGCTGGTTTTTGATTTATTGTGGAGATGAGGTCTCGCCAAGTTGCCCAGGCGGGTCTCAAACCAGGGGCTCAGGCAATCCACTCACCTCAGCCTCCCAAGGCGCGGGATTACAGGCTGAGCCACCGAGCCCGGCTTTGTGTGTTTTTGATATACCTCATCCTTGCTGTCGCCCCCTCCGTTTCCCCCCCTCTCCTCCCTCTCTCAATCTCTCTCTCCCTTTCTCTCTCTGGCTTATTTTTTTCTCACTTCTTTTTTTTCGGTCATCACAGATGTTTCAATTATCTTGAATTTTTATTACTGTAGCCCTGGAGCCAACTAGTCTTTCCAGGATCCCTGGTTCTTTTTATCGAAGAATGGTATTTAGAAATAAAAATCTGTGTGCCATCTATGCTTATGGCTACTAGGGTATTGCTGCTTTGGGGCTCTCTCAGTGGATAGAGCTAAAAATGTATAAATGTATAAAATAACTCATGCATACATGTATCTGCATTTATTTCTTAATGTATATCTTTATAAATAAAGTGAAATAAATAAAATTTTAAAATGAATCCATATTGATAGCTAGAACTCCTAGACAGCATCATAAAGCTCATTCTATCCTTTTTTTAAAATTGTAATTTCTGTCTCCAACAGTGAGAAAACTGGTTCTCATGATCGGCAATATATTTTCTTTCTCGCTCAACTTAACAAAAAAAAAAAGTAGTTTCAGAAACCCTGACTCCTTCCCCTGTGAGAAAAAAATTTATTACTGAAGTTCACATCTGTAGATAGTCCTTTTTTTGTCCTTAGCTTTGCAGAATTAAGTCAATGCATTCTAAAGTTGTGTAGGTCTATGTAGGCCGCCAACTTTCCCCCCTATTCTTCAGTGTAGTTGTCTAACTCATCTATAATACAGTTAGATTTATTTGTCACAGTCTGCTGTCTTTTCTCCCATATTTTGGTTGATCGCTTTATATTTATATATATTAAAATACATCACTATACGACCATAGAAAGCAGTTCCATCACACCAAGAAGTTCCCTTGGGGTATTCCTTCACAGATGACTCCTCTTCCTCCCCAACCATGGAAAATCACTGGTCACTCTTTTCCAATCTATAGTCGCATGTCTTCCAGAGTGTCACACAAATGGAATTGTAAATATTGTGTCTAGGCCGGGCTCGGTGGCTCAGCCTGTTGTCCCAGCACTTTGGGAGGCCGAGGTGAGTGGATTGCCCGAGCCCGTGGGATTGAGACCAGCCCAGGCAACTTGGCAAGATCTCATCTCTACAATAAATCAAAAGTTAGCCGGGCATGGTGGTATGCACCTGTGGTTTCAGCTACTTGGAAGACTGAGGCGGATGGATTGTCTGAGCCCAGCAGGTCGACACTGGGGTAGCCATAAGAGTGCCACTGCACTCCAGCATGGGTGAGTCTCTCAGAGTGAGACTCCAACTCAAAACAACAACAACAAAATATTGTGTCTACTTTCTTTCGCTTGGCAAAATGTATTTAAGTTTCATCCATGTTGCTGCATGAATTGATAGTTCACTGCTTCTTACTGCTCAGTGGTATCACATTGTGTGGATATTCTACCATTTGTTTTCTCATTCATTGGTGGAAAGCCATCTGTATTGTTTCTAAATTTTGGCAGTTACAAATGCAGCCACTGTAAGCTACATACAGTTTTCTGTGTGAGCATAAGTTTCATTCATCTTGGGTAGATAACTTGGAATGAAATTGCTGGAGCCTAGATGTATTTTTTTATATAATAAATCTGCTAAACTGTTTTGCAAAGTGGCTGTACCATTTTGCATTTCAACCCACAAGAGCTCCAGTTGCTCAGATCTTTGTCAGCATTTGGTATTGATGGTATTTCTGGGGGAAGGGACGGGCATTCTAATGGGTGCATAGTGGCATCTTATAGTGATTTAAGTTGCACTTACCTGATGGTTAGTGACACTGGCATTGTTTCATATGCTTTGTGTCATCTATTTATCTTTTTTGATGAATGATCAATCACTTGAGACTTGCGTTTTGTCTGGTATGTATTCTATATTTTTAAGAGAGCCAAGTGCTTTTGAAGAAAATACACATTTTGCAGCTGTTGAAATTTACTTGAAATTGATGAAGTATATTGTTCAAATCTTTCATAGCCTCACTAATGATTTTCCTGCTTGCTTTGTCATTGTGTTAGCCGATAAGAAAATTCAAAACTCTGAAACTGATTGTGGCTTTGTCTACTTCTCCTTTTAATGCCACCAAATTTTGTTTTCTGAAGTTTGAAGTTATGGCACTCAGATTCTGGGTCATTCTGTTGAGTGTAAATGCTTTTATCACTTCTTGAACAGTACAAGAATCTGATTACGGTTCACTCTATCTAGCCTTCCTTCATTTTGGAGTTATTGCAATATTGTGGTCATATATTTTACTTCTATATATGTTATAAGCCCTGGAAAACATTATTTTTTATTTTCTCGTACATTTATGCTCTCCCCTGTTCTTCATTCTGTCTTGAAATCTGTGCTGTTATTTGGTATCATTTTCATTTGGCACGAACAACTGCCTTTATTTTTTCCTATAGTCTTGTTCTGGCATCAACAAACTCTTTCGCCTGTTGTTTGGCTGACAACATCTGCAGGCCATCACCATTTTTAGAGAATTGAACAAAATTCTAGGTTGATATATTTATTTATTTATTTTTAACTTTTAGCTATTACAAGATGACATTCTATTATCTCCTGACTTTCATAGTTTCCTGTTAATAAGTCAAGCTCAGTCTTTCCAGTGCTCCTCTGAAAATAATGTGTGCTTTTCTCAGGCAGTTTACTGCATTTTTATTTTTTATTTTATTTTATTTTTTTTTGAGTTGGAGTCTCACTCCGTAGCCCAGACTGGAGTGCAGTGGCCGCTCCCAGCCACCGCAGCCTTGACCTGCTGGGCTCCGGCGATCCTTCTGCCTCAGCCTTCCAAGTAGCTGGAACTAGAGGTGTGTGCTACCACGCCCGGCTAATTTTTTGATTTATTGTAGAGATGAGGTCTCACCAAGTTGCCCAGGCGTGTCTCGAACCCACGGGCTCAGGAAATCCATCATCTCAGCCTCCCAAGGCGTGGGATTACAGGCTGAGCCACCGAACCTGGCTTAATGCATTTTTTTCATTAGTATTTTATCAGTTTGGTCATTATGTGGTCAGCTGTGGCTTTCTTTGTATTTATTCTGGCTGGAGTTCTTTGAGCGTCTTCAGTGCTGTGTTTGTTTGATGTATTCACTATTTCTAGAAATTTTTGAAATCATCTCTTCAGCTGCTTTTCCTTTCTCATTCTCTTGCTGCTTTCATTCTGTACATGGATTTTTAGATATTTGACTCAGTCCCACTCTTATGTTCTGTTCTTTCCTCTCCACTTTTTTTTTTCTCTGGGCTTCAGATTAGACATTATCTTTGGACTTTGTAAGATTACTAATATTGTCTTCTGCTGTGTCAGGTATATTAATATACCTGCCCAGTGAATACTTAATACCAGATACTGTATGTTTATTTCTGGAGTGCCTATTGGACTTTGTTTTTAAAGATTTTCATTTATTATTGAAGTGGTTTACCTTTTTATCCATTTCGACTATTTTTCCTTAGCATATTAAAATAATGCCAGGCTCGGTGGCTCAGCCTGTAATCCCGTGCTTTAGGAGGCTGAAGTGAGTGGATTGCCTGAGCCCATAGTTCGAGACCCACCTGGGCAACTTGGCGAGACCTCATCTCTACAATAAATCAAAAAATTAGCCGGGCGTGGTAGCGTGCCCCTGTAGTTTCAGCTACTTGGAAGGCTGAGATGGAAGGATTGCCGGAGTCCAGCGGGTCGAGGCTACAGTGGCTGGGAGCGTGCCACTCTACTCCAGTCTGGGCGACAGAGTGAGACTCCAACTCAAAAAAAATAATAAAATAAAATAAAATAAAATAGTTACAGATATCCTTGACTTACGATGGAGTTATACCTTGATAAATCCATCATACATTGAAAATGTCAGAAGTCAAAAATGTGTTTAATACACCTGAGTTACTGTACTCATAGCTTAACCAGAGCTACCTTAAATGTGCTCAAAATATTTACTCTACCACCAATCTCTGGCCTGGGAAAAGATCAAAATTCAAAAAACCATTTCTACTAAATGTGCATTACTTGTATATCATTTTAAAGTTAAAAAAGCATAAGTTGAACCACTGTAAGTCAGGGACCATCTGTATTTTAAAGTCCTTTCATGATCAATATAATATCAATACTATGTATGTGGATTTATTTATGTTGTCTAGGTTTTTAAAATCACTAATCATTTTATTGCCACTATGTAACCGGATATTATCTCTAAAAGGGCGGTGAGGGCTTCAAATGACAATATTTTGCTCAGACAGTATTATTCACCTTTTCCGTTTCCCCATCAAGCACAATGCATGAACAACTGACTACAGCAACCAATCAGAGTTCTGGCTGAGCCTAGGCTGAGTTGTAATTAGACCCTGTCTGTCTGTAATTGATACTGCTCTTTGGGGTTGCTTTGGATTGAGAGCCTGAATGGTCTCTTTCTCCTCAGCCCTGACATACTGCAGAAAATTATGTCCTGCACCTACAGATTTTGAGCTTTACTCTTGTACTCTGTTCCCACTGAGCTTCAAAATCTAGCCAAGTGCTAGCCAAGGGATGACCAGTCTTGTGTTGGACATAGGCTCTCTAGAGGAACTTTTCCTTCCAAGTGCTACACGACTGTGGGAGGTCTGACTTGTCTGTTAGAATTTTCCCATCCACAACTTGGCCTCCTGTTCAGTTGCAGCATACAGCAAATGGCCCCGAGTCACACTGGTCCCAGTGAACATCGAAAGCTCTCCTTTTCTTTTTCCCAGTAGAATTCCTCTGCCTGGATCATGCCTGATCCACAACGTGTGCCCAGAATCAGCAAACACCTTAAAGAAAGAGAACAGGCAGCCAACAGACACATGAAAAAGTGCTCAGCCTCACTCATCATCAGAGCAATGCAAATCAAAACCACATTGAGATAGAGTAAACTTTAAAATGTAG